>BQUP01000009.1:265376-470972 GCA_022835595.1 Cystobasidium ongulense | reverse complement strand
TGAGCAAATACATACAAATGCAGTTGGATACCCCTGTACTATATCGTTCCATTTTGTTGCATTATGCTTGTAACGTCGTTCCCTTCACTCACTCGAACCATCGCCTGGCTCTTGGGAAGATGGCATTTGCCTTGATAGACAAACTGCCGTGAGGAAGTCTAAAGACATATTTGATCAGCTAAGCATAGAAGGGGCAGTTTGAAGACCAACCCTTAATATCTGATTGAGCACATCACCATTTCGATGATAATGTTGTCCTAGGCACTGTCGTCTTTCGCGAACTTGTATTCACGCCATGGCATACAACTCAGGAGTGAGAGAAGACTACTGCTTGTAAATTTCTTGGCGCATAGTAATCTATCCTTACCCTTAGTGCGGGCTGACGACCGAACAAGCGTCCCGTTACAGGGCGTGCATGGAAGGTTGCTATATAACGGTAGCTCGGACCGATATCGGCACAGGTACGTCTCGCTCCAAGCAGTCCAATATACTGTCTGTATCCGTTCGGATCTTCAACAACAAGAGCCAATAACTCAGCCCCCATAACTCAGCGGTAGAGTGCATGCCTAGTAGTATGATCAGTAACGATCAGAAAGCATGAAGTCCAGCGCTTCGCGCTAGAGGACTCGAACACGACGGTCAGAAGCCACCGGCATCGATAAGGTAGAATTGACATTGACAAGTTAGAACGTGTAAGTCAGTCACGCAGGCCATCTCCTGCGAGTATGGTGTTCAATGCCGATGATTTCGCAAAACAGAACTGATCCACTTCGTGTGCATCCATAGTATGCTGGATCCGCCTCGACTTCTCGCTAGCCAAAGCTCCTGCAACCCGTTCGAGCATCTCGATTCCGAGGTCCTTGGCGAGTAGCACGTATAGTAGTCTGATATCATGATGTCTGTTGGGCAGAGTCAATCTACGAGGATACAACAATCTTGCGGCTGTTTCGACCTGATCGGCGGCATCATCACGCTCTTTCCACTTGCATCAGCTCATTGCTTCTCTCTGCACACAACCACCTGCATCTGGAGGCATACTCGCGTATGAGTGCTGGCACCGTCCTAGGACCGTTCCTGCAGGACATTATCGGGCGGGATGAAGTGCTCACGCCGTCTTCGGGCAGGCTGAGGACTATCCATGCTCGCATAGTCAAGGAGGTCGAAGATGCAAAGGTAAGTTGCAAGCCTCGCTCTGGCATGACATCAGTAGAAGCATAAGCTGATGTCAAGGGCTGGTTGCTCGATATAATATGCATAGCAAGAGCTGCATTCGACTGTTCAGCAGCAATGGCCGACCTTGAAACGCCAATATAACACGACCATTGATATATCAGACCGGCTCAAGGCAATCACGGGCGAGGTGCAGAGTTTGGAGGGTGATCTTGATGGGAACGTGAGCTCTGCCTACTTGCAAGCTATACTAAGGAAAGCTCACTGAAACTTGACGCCTTCCACGTCAACCAGGAATCAGCACTACGACCTCGATTGCAAGCTAGCTTTGCGGCGCATACACAGCTGGCTAAGCGACACAAGGACTCGGATGCTCTAGTCGAACTCCTACAGAGCTTGAAGAGCCTCCAAAGATGCAATGCTGTAGTGGAAGAGCTCTTGGCTGATGGCAAACTTGATGAAGTCGTGCCTGCTCTGCAAGAGTGCGAGCGTCTAATCAATGGTGAGATAGAGGATTGGAAGAAAGATTGTGAGCCGTACAAGACCATGAAAGTAAGTAGCTAGAACCCGACAGTCGGTGCTATTCGCGCTGATGAAGTATGTTTCGCCGAGCAGACGCAATATGAGCATTCGCGTAACATAACGCAGGAACGTCTGGAAGAAGCTCTTGACCGATGTGTGGCCTTCAAGGATGGCCAACTTATACTCGCATCGCATACCAACGGCAGGGAAGGTTCCGCCTCGCACAAGCTGCCTCTTCAAATCATCATCACATCCCTTGCCGCACTTATGCCGGCAAAGAAGCATTTCCAGCGTATCGCAGAAACCCTACTACGAACATTCGTCAAGCCTATTTTGGTCGGGGGGAACCTGTCAGCTCACCTTCAAGCCATTGACGAACATACACAGATCCTGTCTCTGCAGCCTTCAGCGTCAGGCAATTTGCCGTCGTGCACCGACTCATTGCGAACTACACTGCGAGCCATCAGATCAAGCATAGCGTCCGACGAAGCTACTCCGGAACATCGACAGCTCTTCCTTTCCCTCATTATACCACAAATGCAGCGGCTACTTATCGACAATGTTCTCTCGCGAACCTTGCCTATGACAGCAGACCAAAGTGCACTGGTTGCCTTTCAAGAAACTTGCAAGGCGATTTCTAATTTCGAAGCTCAAGAATTGTTATCTTCGGGTGACAGCTTCGAACCGATCGTACAGGAATGGGTACGAAATGCAGGGGAGCATTGGTCGAATGGTATCATTCGAAGATGCTTCGCTACACTACGAGCGGATGTCACTACCTCGCAATACTGGAATAAGACTGAAAAGATAGACTGGCTGGACGATCCTAGCGATGAAGAAGACAAGAAAAAGTGGGAAAGGTGGCTTTCCGCTTCAGATATCGCGTCAGTTGCTTCACCGCAACAGGAACAGCCTCAAGCGTCAACGTCAAAACTGCCAATTCTCACAGGGCAGGTCCCAGCAACCAAGACTGTTCGGCCTCTGCCTATATCTGATGCTGACGAGATAGAAGAAGAAGTCACGTGGGAGTTTGATGAAGATGAGGCAGTCCAAGAGATTGAGCAAGATGTTCCCCAGTCTGTTTCAGACCTGGATTCGAGTATGCCAGTTAAGGGCTTTGAGGCTTCGCCAGACCTGAATGCGGACGATGCTTGGGGCTTCGACGAAGACGAGGTACTGCAGGATGATATCGCTCAATTCAGTACTAGCGGCTCCGCTGGGCGTATAAATGGGCACAAGAAGAATTCACTGTCAAAGTCCAGTACGCGAAGCCGCAGCAGTCAGAAAAGTGCACAATCCGCGAAAGGCAAAGGTGTTCAGCAAGAAAGCGCGACAGGAGGGGAGCTTGATGAAGATGATGACGGGGGATGGAGTTTCGATGCAGACGCCGAGATGGATGTCGAGGAACAACCTGCTCAGGATGTGCCTGAATTGCCTGACTCCAAGCCGGGATTAGGAGATACACGTGATGCTACGGAAGCTTTAGCCTCGGGGCACTCTCGCCACTCGTCCATTGACGACGCTTGGGGATGGAGCAGGAAACCAGATCCAGAAGAACAAAAACCGATAGGGAAACCTACAAAGGTCATCGTCTCGAAGAGGCTAGGTGCGAAAGGACGTACTGGAAGTTCAGCAGCACCGTCGCCATCACTCGACTCAGATATAGAAAGCAGCATATCACGTACTGCTACTCCGGTACCTACACCATCCACCCCGCAGATGCACGTGAAGAGCCCAGAAAATGAGCGCTCTGAGTCGAGAGGGCCAGTTCCAAAAATCGAGGAACCACCACAACAGAACCAGACAAAGCAAATTACACATTTGTTGATCTCGTCCAATGCAAAGCGCGTAGGTGAAATCTCGCTGGAATTGTTGGAGGCTGCATTGGCAGTGTCCTCCGCCTCGTAAGCGCACTTGACTTGCTTAACTGCAATTCGACCATGACTAACCCGCTTCGTTTGATGTACAGGCACTCTACCGTAGAAATATCGTCATCGTCTAAACATCTTCTCAAGGCAGCAAGTGATACTTACGACTTGTACCGAGCAATCGTGCCTGTCGCACATTCAGCCCTGATTTCGACAGTCCCAAGTATAGGCATGCAGCTTTCGAACGATTGCTTGTATGTCGCTCATGTGGGAACTCATATCATTACGGACACCGTAGACAAAGGCAGACTAAGCCAGGATGACAGAATGGCACAATGGAAGCCTGTCGATGCATTGAGAAAATTCGGATTGCGTATACTCGATGATCAGATTGTGAGTAGGCCCAGATTGTCACGCGGGCCTGCCCACCAGCTGACCCGATACTGTGTTGCCCATTCCAGGAGCTGCAACGTGTGCCACTGATGGAAACATTGGACGAGACCGAGGGGTTCCGGAGCACCGACGATCCCGGTACGTTTGCACGGTGTCAGCGTTGCATTCGCCAGCTCGTGCATACTATCACTTCGATTTCGCATGCATGGAAGGTCAGTTTAGCCGACATCCATATGGATTGTAAACCGTACTGATGTTCCTTTTGCTAGCCTGTACTTCTCAAGCGTGTCTATTTCGAGAGCTTGGGTATATTAGTCAATGCTGTCTTGCTGCGTGTCCTGGTAGAAATTGAAAATCAAGAAGATATATCAGAAGAATCATCACATCGCTTGAACGATTTCTGCAAGATGCTACATGAGCTGGAGTCGTTGTTCCAGGATGGTGAAGAGGTAATGTCTGTCTTGTTACCATAAAGACTACACGTGCTGACTTTCTACCTTCGGCTTTCTCGCCGCCGATAGTCGACCGTCGCGCTTCACGTGCCTGTATGGTTCAAATTCAAATTCCTGTCGGAGTTACTGGAAGCTTCAATGGTAGGCTCTACTCAGGTTGGGCCGGATTTAGGATACGATTACTGATGATTCCTCAATTCTATGTGACTCATCAGGCCGATATCATGTATCTTTTCAACGAGGGACACTTGGTCGACTTCTCCGCGACCGAGTTGAGCAAGCTTGTTCGGGCATTATTTGCAGACAGTCAGCTGAGACAGCGAAACTTGGAGACGATAGCTCGGGGCCGGGCGAATCCTTCCGCTTGATGGGAAGAGGTGGAATCCTATTGTAGCAATAACGATGCAGGGTAGCAGCAACCAGGGGTTCAATGAAGAGCTTCTTTGCTTGTCATACCCATTGTCCGATGGGATCACCCGCCGGCTAGCCCCCCTTCGTTTGTGCAGCTTCACAACTTGCCCTTTCTGATGACGATAGCGTGGTGATGAGGCGGAAAAGCGGTGACGAATTTAGCACATCAGCACTCTGTTAATCAATGCCTTGTTTCCCGGGCAGAGATATGATCGCTCACAATTCCTCATGGTACTTTTTGAGCTCGTCCATGTTAGCCTTCTGTGTAGGCCAGCCAATTTGCAGACCATCCTCTTCTGATGTCTTTGGAATGACATGGAAATGGACATGTGGCACAACCTAGAAGAGCACGTATGTAGTCAGCTTCAACCGCTTCAGCGCGGGTTGCATTCAGTCGTCAGCCTTACCTGATGAGCAAGCGCGCCATTGTTCTGGAGAATGTTATATTCTTTCAGGTCGGCTGCCTTTGCAATTGCCTTGCAGTGCTTCAGCACTTCTGTGAGGTGCTCATCGGCTGTCGTTAAAGCAAGTCAGCTGCACTCGACCGTTCACGTATACCAAGCAAGTGTGCCCTTACGGATGTCGGTGAGCTTCTCTCCGTGATCTGGCAATGCGGAGACAGCGTCGGATTCAGCATTGGTTCTAGATACGATTATCTTGCAGCAAACCCGGTCCAGCAAGTGCAAAGGCGTCCAGTCATCGAACATGAGAAGCTCCTGCGCCTGGCTTATCTCCCTACACGTGCCTAGCCGGCATCGCAATAGCGCGGGCTTACATTTCGGGATGACCAGAGCATGGCCTTTGGAGAGCGGACCGATGTCCAAGAAAGCAAAGGTCTTGTCATCATCTACAAGCTTGAATGATGGGATGTCTCCTCTAGAATTGGGTGGATCATGCAAAGAGCGCGGTTCGGCCCGGTCAGCTCGTCTATACTGAACGAGGAGCGTCGGGACAGCCGGAGAGCTCACTTGATGATCTTGCAGCTGTTTGAAGAGACAGGCTTTAGCAGCAGATTGTAGTAGCTAGATGTGTGCACTCACAAGATGCAGGATGGGTCAGAGTGAGCTGCCATGGTGCTGTGATGCTTGAAATGCGCAATGGACGGCGATGATGCAGCGATGTAGCTCGTTCGGTGCAGCTGAGTCGGCAGAAGTGTCCTGGCTAGACGCGACAGCGTGAACAAGGTGCTTGATATGCGGGTCTGCTTTGCTGCTGCTGTTGCTGCTGCTGAAGTGAGGATGCTTGATGTCTTTCCAGCTTGAAGTAGGCGGTTGATCGAGAAGAAGGTCGGCCAGCAGGATGACCACCAGCTTGCAGCTTCTCTCTTTCTTCCAGCCCAATTGCATGTCGGATGACCCTCCTCAGAGCATTGCTATGGCTCGCACTCATCGCTGCGTTCGTCCTAGCTAGCACATGCTATGCCGTCTATGTCTGGCACAGCGTGTTCCCAGCTGCCAACAAGGCGCGCCGCAGGAAGGTCTTGCAACAACTTGGAGTACATGATGACGATAGAATACTAGCTGGCTTATTTCATCCATACTGGTGAGCTTGTTATCTTCTCATCCTCCATCCTACTCTCGCTGAAGCCTTGCGACCAGCAATGCCGGGGGTGGTGGTGAACGTGTCCTGTGGACGGCAGTAGCCTGTCTACAACGTGAAGAACCTAAGGTCATATGTATATTCTATACCGGAGATGTCGACGCATCCAAGGAGGAGATTGTATCTAAAGTCAAGGTGGGCATTCAACGGTTTCCGATGCAAAGGCGCCTGGCTGAAGAGGACTCTGGCAGGCTCGCTTCTCAATCCAGCTAGATCCGTCAAGGCTACACTTTGTATACCTGAACAAACGTTTTCTTGTCGAAGATTCAACATGGAAGCACTTTACACTCATTGGCCAAAGCCTGGGTAGTGTCGTGTTGGGCTTTGAGGCTATTCGCAAGCTTAGCCCAGACGTGTTTATAGGTATATCGTATCATACCTGTTACCCCCAAGTATATCACTGATAGCGTTCCTCAGACACAATGGGTTATGCTTTCACCTTTCCGCTAGTCAAGATGCTTGCCCGTGTGCCGGTCGGAGCTTATGTACACTATCCCACAATCAGGTGAGCAAAAGATTGTGACTCCCAGCCAAGATCAGAAGTCTGATAGACCTGGATCGCAGTACGAACATGCTGCAGAGAGTCAAAGACCGCGCAGCTGGACATACGAACACTTCTGCAGTGTCCAAATCATCCATTCTTTCCAGTGCTAAGCTACTGTAAGCTGTCTTCTCAGGCCCATGTTATCAAGCACAACCTAATCCTCTCTTGACCCATCTACAGGTATTATGTCATTTTTGCAAGACTATACTCTTTCTGTTTACGTCAGGCAGACTACATTATGGTCAATTCTTCCTGGACACAGGCGCATGTGAATGGCTTGCTAAAAGCAGGTACCAAAGCCGCGAACATTGTCTATCCACCGTGTGATACGAAAAGCCTGTCATCTTTAGCTTTAGACGGACGAGAAAAGATCATCCTGAGCCTGGCCCAATTCCGGTATGTTTTTTGTCTGTTAGAAAGTCTGCAGGATCTAAGCGCAAAGTATACAGGCCTGAAAAAGAGCACGCAACTCAACTCCGGTTTTACAAGGCTTTTACAGACCTGGTGGGCGTGCAATCGGCATCAGCATGGAAACTCATCATGGCCGGCAGTGTCAGGAATGTAGGCGATGAAGCGCGTGTTAAAGAATTACAACAATTGGCGCGAGATCTTGGTATATCTGTAGGTTTACAGGATCAGAATTCGGAAAGAGATCAATCTGAGCTAAAGTGTCTGTCTCCTAGGATCAAGTCGAGTTCGTCATCAATGCTCCTTTTCCGGAATTGCGGGACTTGCTTGCAAAAGCGTCCGTAGGGTTGAGTACCATGGTAGACGAGCACTTTGGTATCAATGTCGTCGAGTTTATGGTATGCCCTCATCTTATTTCGGGACCGGTAGTGTGTGCTGACTCTTTGATGACACTAGAGTGCCGGCCTGATCCCACTTGTGCACGCTTCCGGTGGCCCCTTGCTTGACATAGTGACGCCTGTCAATGATCAAATAACAGGTATGCGCGACCTCACAAACTTTGGCTTCTGCAGCTGATATTGGTCGCGTTTCCGTAGGCTATCACGCACGTGATCCGGCTGATTTTGCTGCTCAAATGAAGATTATAGCCCAGCTCACGCAGGCTGAGGCACTATCGATTCGCCAACGTGCTAGACAAGCCGCCGAAGATCGCTTCAGTGAAAACGGCTTTGATCAAGGGTGGATGAAGGCTTGGAAATCGCTTGTATGACTACATATGTATTTGACTGTTGCAGTTAGAAGTCTGGTAATGGGAAGCCACGCAACTCCCAAGATCTGCGCAGTAATGCTGTTCATGCCGACTGTTTGCAGCGGTGTTCTAATTAGTAGTATCAATTGACTACCTACGCTTCGGATCTCGGCGTCCCGGAGCCTCGAACAGCATCCCAATGAGAGACTTTTCAATTGTCTTAAAGAAGCAACTTAGATACTACAACGGCCAACCGGCTAACACATCGCAGCCTTGTACACAAGACAGTCCAACTGCCGGAATAATGGCACATGTAGACTAACTGACTTCGGGGTATTAAACAATTTCCCAGGTATTGACGGCTTCCCCGCCGTATCTTCTGTGTCTACTTTCTGATCTCACGTGACTACTCCTACTAGATGAGCGACCTCCTCTTGCAGCTCTATACTCGTCAGTCGAGGGTCCTCTTCGACTGCTAGATGGACGTGAAGACGAGCGTGAAGAGTCGTGAGACTGCTCATGCATGAACAAGCCAGGACGTCTTCCGCGACTTCTGTCACGCAGCATATTCCCAGAATCCAGCATAACTTGGCTCTTCTTGTCTTCGGACACTGTATCTAGGTCGTATCCTCGCCTACCACGGGCTGGGTGCATCACCTCTGAAGTAGGCGACAAACACGATTCTGCCTCGATAGCTCCGACAGCATCTCTCAGCCAAGCTGAGCGTGCAATATCTTGGATCGTCCAACGCCTCGCGACGTCAAGCTGCAAGCATCCTCGAAGGACTTCTTCCGCTTGCTTTCGATCCTCCTCCGTAGGCTCCGACATTCCAGACTCTTGTGCAACGGCATTTCCATTATCTTGCGGCAAGATACTGGGGGAGGCTGTGAGGTTCGTTGACGATGTGAGCTTATTCTTGAGTCCTTCTGAGGGCTTCAGTGCTTGCGGCAACTTCCATTCAGCTTTCATGATGTTTACGCGAAGGCGAGGTTCGAAACCGTCATCGAAAGGCAGCCTGCCATCGATCAACGCATATAAGACACATCCAAGGGCCCAGATATCAACAGCTAGGCTAGTGACGGGCTGAGGAGAGCGAATCTGCTCCGGTGAGGTATATTGCAGACTTCCAGCCGTCGCTTCGAAAGCCCCAGCACCTCCATGTGTCATGAGTGATGTGGGAACAGCGTGATGTGGTCGAAGAACTCGCCGTTGTCCGGGAGCCGGCTGACCATTGAGGAAAGCAGAGGGAGGGAGGGAAGAGGATAGGTCATAAACAGTATCGGGAGCGCCACCTGCACCTTTCATGTTGACACTGGAAGAGTCTGCCGACGGTAGCAAGGTGGAAGCTGCATGACCCAGGGAAGAGAAAGCCACCGGACCGGTAGGTGTCCCGCTACTCGCCAGCGGTACTGGGCTCGAAGGTGTTGTACCGAGCATTTGTGCATCGCCATCACTTAGAGCGTGCTCTCTTCGGAGCTTCGGATCATCCTTGAACGGGTTTGCAGTTACTGGTCCACTTCCAGGACTGGAGACTGGGGATATTAAACTCGAATCCCCAGTCGGCGGACCCGCGCTGAAGGCCGTATTGGCTGTAAGATTGGGAGCGTAGGCAAGGCCAAAATCTGAAATCTTGAAATTGCCTTTGTCATCGACGAGTATATTCTCTAGCTTGATATCTTTATGCGTGACATTATGAGCAGCATGCAAATAGCGAAGGCCAACGACAATTTGAGCGAAGATTTTCTTTGTCTGGTCAAGAGGCAAGCCTGCTCCTCCCGCGGGGATCTCGCTAGCATGTCGAATGCGTATTGAAGATGAGCGCTGTACCTTTGGATGGGGAGGAGAGGTCTGAGATTGTGGTCCGTTTGACGTGGAGGGCTTGGCGGCAACGACGGCGGAAGGTAGTTTAGACAATTGAGATGTGCTTGCGCTGAGTGAAGGAGGGGAAGAGTCGCGCAACGTCTGGCTTTGAGAACCTCCCTTGCCATGGGCTTTGACATACTGAAGGAGGTTGCTTTCACACAAAGGCATAAAAATATAGCTTGCAAAATTGTCTTCATAATAATGTAATAGAGGCAGAATATGAGGGTGATGCTGATCCAATTGTGACCAGATTGAGACTTCTCGTTGGAGAGCTTGGTCCGCCAGTGATGTGTTGCCCACCTCGTCATTGTTCTCCGTATGCTCATCTACACTATTTCTCGCGGAACCCCGCTTGTAGGGTGTGTTGTCTGATGGCGTGGAAGCTTGAGAGTCTGAACCATCAATAGACATGGTGGATGCCATCTGGTAATAATCGCTATCTGAGCTAGCAGGCAGACCTTCTACTGCAAATTTTGTCATTTGAACTGAAGGGCTTGAACAAGAACGTCCTCTGCGGTTTCGGGGGCGACCATTCTTGGTGGAGTCACCATTACTCCATGGCTGATTCGTTCGGCTCGGGTCTCGCTTGACTCGTTTCGGCCCATCTGCCTGTCCGTTTACGCTTTCAGCTATAAAACTGCTCCCCAATTTGGCATCTGACCAGCTGATGCCTTGCCGTTCGCCTGCATGGTGTGCTGGCGCATGTGAGTGGCGAACGATCTTTACAGCTACTAGTTCGCCAGTTTCGATATGTCTTGCTCTACGTACGTTCGAAAATGTGCCGTGACCGATTGTTTTTTCGAGAATGTACCCATCCACCTCTTCTCCTTCATCATCTGGATCCGGCGCAATGAAGTTACGCAGAAAACTATTACTGCCTGCTTCGCTACCTCGACGCGTGCCGGCTCCATCTAAACCAATATTGGAACTGTCCAACAGTATAGCTGAACCTTCGAGTAGTTTGCTGCCTTGACCATCTGTTGAACCTGATCCAGAGCGTGCTCGTGCTAGCATATTCTTTCTTCCAGAAGCCGAGAATGAGCTTAGGAACTCTGCAGCCGGGGAGCGGACTTCACTAGTTGACAGGTCCATGGCGGATGAAGTATCTCCAGACTGAGAGGCTTCACTTCGGCTGTAATTCCATCGCTGTGTATGGCTGGGTTGTGCGTATGAAGGCTGTGGCGAGCGCGCCCGAGAGCCGGTTTCTGAAGCCCATGGAGACTGACTCCTTGAAGCAGCAGCACCTTCAGGCTGGCGGGTGCGCAGATCTGGCAAGCTTGATGTTAAAGCGTCTGTGAGGCGTTCTGTAGTGCTCGTATTTCTTGAGATTTCGGGAGAGCCGCCAATTTGTAGTTTAGCTAGACGCCCTCGCTCGGCTCCGGTGCCTGTCGCTTTGCCTATTGGGATGGGCGACGAGGTCTGTAGTAATAGAAGACAAGCAAGCGAGCCGAGACAGAGTCAGCTTCGTCATGTCCATCTCCTGCGTGGATGCCCCCGAGGAAAAGGCCTCCATGCTCTGCTGCATGTACACAACAAGCTTTTTCTGCAGGGTTGCTGAGCTGCAACTTACAAAGCTCGTAGGACCATTACTTCCGTGAGCATGCTCGTCCTCTTTGACACTTGCCAAGCTACTCTGGCCAGCAGTCGAGTCCTTTCTATCTCTGCCAGCCTGAGCTGCTGGCGTCGTTGCGGTACCCGGACTTGTAGTTGCATTGCTAGTCCTGCTCTGACTCCTGCGCCGGGTCAGCAGACCTCTTGGGTCATAGAACTCGAAAGTGTCGGATGATGCAAGCGGTGGAGTGACGGTAGGTGCTGCTGATACTGCTCCAGTCTCGCCGTTGCCGTTGGCTTTGCTTTTGCTGCTGTTGCTGTTGATGGAGCTCTCTCCCGCTGATGCCATCCAAGGCCCTCCTTGAAGGTTCAAGCGGGAGCTAGTGAGTAAAGCTTGGTGGTAGTGTACGCTTCCCTGACTTGAAGCTTGCTTGAATGCGTGGAAAGAGTTCAAATAGTGTCCAGTCGGAGTTCGTGAAAGCTCAGAGGTTGACTGATCATGGAAAGCAGTCGCGGCAAGACAACGTGCCAGAAACATAACAAGCTTTCAAACTATAGTTCAAGAGTTTAGTTTGACAATGACCTTTCAGCCACTACAGACGCTCCATACCGTAGCGAGTCGGTGGTGTCACACAATGTTATCCTACCCAGACCTGAGACGCTGGAGCCCCACGTTTGAGGCGCGGTGGCAATGACACCTGGAAGACAAGGTAGAATTGACATTTTACCGAGCTTACGATCAAGAGCGCCTTACTGGTAAGCCTTCCGCTCAAGAGAGTGCAAGCAAGCTGTGTTGCATTCAATCAGTGGCCCAATCAGCCCATGTCAGGTAGGAAGCTACCTGGGCAGGGTGCAGCCGCTTAGCTGACAGGAAGCAGGCAGCTCAGGCGAGGCATTTCCGATAATCGCTGTATGAAGTCTTGTCGGTCTATGACTATCCGTTGTATCCACCCATTTTACTGCATTTCATCCTTGGAAACTGATATCTTCACACTTTGCGACAAACGAAGCATTCAAGAAACTGGTCCGGCTTCAACGAAGACGCGCATCTTGGAGATGACCATTCTTTACAACGACTTCAATACTTGCTCGGCTGTGTCGAGGAAGATATCTGCGTGTTGCCTCTCAAAGACCCTGTGTAACCACGAAATAATGTCAGTATGGCACTGCGTGCGTACCTGTCTATGAAAAACTTTGTACTCACAGCATGGGTCTAAGTCTGACAGCTAATGACGAGAAATCAAGACCATGTAATCAGCAGACTGCTCTCTGCACAATGCGAGCAGACGAAGTAGCTTGGAAAGACTCACATCGATCACCACATCCTCCCATGTTGACACCCTTCAATCTCATTTGTTTGACGAATGCATCTCTCTTTGCTGGAGTCTCAGCATCGAAGGCGATGAAAGTTCCCTCTCTGAAAACAAGAAGGCAGCAGAAGAAGAAGGAAAGATCGTATCAGATAAGGGTCTCCCGGGTCCCGGTAATAACTGAATAAATTGAGCAAAACTTACCCTTTTCCTCGAACATTCGAAATTTTACCCTTTCCAGCACCTTGTTCCTGTAGTTTAGTCAATCCATTGAAGATATAAGCTCCTACTTCTGCTGTGTTTTGAACTAAGTTATCTCTTTTGATGACTTTGATCATTTCTCTCGCTTGTAGAGCTCGGATCGGGTCTCTGTTTGCACCGAGAAAGGAAGAGAAAAATTACCCATCAGCGTCGGTTAGAAGAGAAGAAGAAAATCAGGGTGAAGTTTACTTACCCTAACCAAGTTCCGAAAGCTCTCAGAGGTAGAGTAGCTCTAGTCTCAAGTTTATGATAGAATCCAGAAGCTTGAGCTTTCTTTGAGAAAGTAACCATATCAGGAGGGTTTTCTGCACCTAGACCCCATTTTTCATGTGCCCATAGAGTACCAGTAGCACCTAAACCAGTTTGCACTTCATCGCAAATCATGAAAACATTATGATCTTTTGTAATTTTACGTAATCCTTGGAAAAATTTAGGAGTAGCATGGAAATCACCACCTTCTGATAGAATTGGTTCAACTATTAAAGCAGCTACTGGTTTTCCTTTAGCTTTCCATTCTACTATTGTTTCTTCTACTTCTTTCAAGCACCTTTCTTCTTCTTTAGCGTTCTCTTCGACATGATCCTCCAATGGGTATTTTAATGCTGGGAAGGGAGCACTTGGCCAGTCGAAAGCCGGGATATCGAGCTTGTGGATCGCCTTACTGCGTGTAGCGGAGAGAGAGCCAAAGAGGCGACCGTGGAAACCGCCCTTGAAAGAGATTACTGTTAGGTCTGGAGAGCCGGGCTATCGTATAGGTACGAGCAGAACGCCACCAAGATCAGCACAAATCAAAGGAGAAATTGATATTGACTGAGTGAGAGAAGCAAGCTTACAGACTTGTTGTTCATGCAACTATCAATCTCATCCTTTGTGAATTCTGTACTCTGACCTCTCTCCCTAGCTCTGTATGCCATAAAAGCAGCTTTCAAAGCACCTTCAACGGCGCATGATCCGCATTGAGAAGTGAAGATCTGATCTAGACCAGCTGGCTTTACTGATCCTAGCCCATCATTTACTGCTTGAGCCCAGTGGACGTTAGGAAAGACACCTAGAGCTGGTCTGTTAATGGCGGCAGTTACGAATTCATCCTGTGGCGATAGCACGAAAGGGTGACATGGGAAAGGAAGGAAATTACAGTCAGTAAGGTATAGCAATGATTAGGGAGTAGTGATTGCTCACGCTCCTCGCCAACTTTACAAGATCAGGATGGTTATATCCGACCGCAATAGAAGCGATTTGACCGAACATATCCAAGAAAGCGTTTCCATCTGCGTCTACTAGGTAATTTCCATTTGATTTAGCGTAATCTACGACTAGAACATGAGTTCTTGAATCTTGGAATTTTGCGATTTCAGATGAAGCGGCTTGAGAAGCTGGACCTGGGGTTGACTCTGTATGTACGTCTGGATGGGTATATGCGGGTGACGGGAAGAGAGAAGAGCTTGATGATGATGGCGAGGTTGCTGCTTCTGTTGCATAGCTGCGTGCGGCAGTCTTGGTGTTATTGAAGCTGGAAGCTGCTCTGATTGAAAGTCCAGGAATAGCCGAACCAGCTCTGGAAGAAGCAGCGGAAGAGCCACGGACGAGTCGAGCGGCAGCTTGACGGGCGAGCATTGTGAGCAGGTCTGTCAGTGAGCGAACGAGTGTGTGAGTAGACGGACGGGTGAGTTGGAGTGAGAAGAGCAGAGTGTAGCTTCAAAGATGCCCGGCACTTTATATCCAACAATCAAAGTCACATGGCCGTGGATCTCGAAGCCAGTCCACGGCGAATCGCTGGCCGGCCATTGAAGCAGGTGTGATAGGGCGATAAGAAGGATAGCAAGCATGAGTAACCTTATTAGCATAGTGCAGTACATGTCTACCGTGTCGGTGTCCTCGCTGCTGCTGTGCTGTGCCTGCTGGAGGAGGTATCCAATATTGCATGGCGCGATCACGTCGTTTAGCCCATCAAGCCGGAATACGGCCAGCCATGAGAGACAGGATAGAGTGGAGTGTGCCCTGGTCTCTGCCATGCCACTGTGTTGTATCTGGCCTCTCTTGCCTCACTGCTGCTCTTCCGGCCGACCTGTTGCGCCTGCCTTGTTTCCACCCGTTCAGTGTACGCGCTTCTTGCCTGTTCCCACGCTTCGAGTCGCAACAGAGGACAGCTCAGGACCCATCAAGATAGTAGACGGCCATGAGCAAGAATACATGCTGTCCTGTACTCTAGGCCCATCGTATATCGGCCATATAGCAGCGGCGTACCCGGCCAGCCAGGCAAGCTCTGCTCGCTATGGAGGGCGCAGGCGAGGACAATAGCAATGGCAAGACATCGTCAGACAAGCGAGCAGTCCTCCATCTGCAGCCCTCAGTCCGCCAGACCGTCGTCCAGACCATTACGACCACTACTATCCACTATGCGCCTATCGAGCTGCCGCGTCCAGAATCGCCCAAGCTGAATGGAGACTACGCGCAGGATCGTCATTCAAGACCACTCTTGCTGGCAGAGGAGAAGCGCAGAGCTGCATTGCAGAGGGGAGGCAGGAGTGGGAGCTGTGAAGAAAGACAAGAGAATGGCCAGTCATCATCTACCATCCCCCCGCTCAGACGCTTCGAGCTGGAATTTAACGGGCACGCCTCGAGCGAACCGATCAAAGCTGTATACGCTCTTGATGGGAATATAGATACCGGACACGCCTTGCAGGCAGCAAGCAGCAAACCTACAATTACAAGCGATAGGAAAGGCAAAGGCAAAGCTAAAGGGGGACCTCCACCAGACCTGCTGCCATCCGTCAAGCAGTCCGAACTCAAGCGCAAAAGACGTACCTCTGAAGAACGGCAGGACAGGCCTTTAGATGCTCAGTCTTCCGCTCGACATAGCAGAAGCAGCAGCAGCAGTCTTTCTTCACTCCCTGATAGTGAAGTTCATCAACCTCGCAAGAAGAGCAAGAACGCTTCTATCCTGTTTGATGGCTCCTCAGCTGTTCAGGAAGATACTCTTCACCGTGGACTAGACACACCGGATACTACCTCGGCCAATGCAGAAGCGACTGACATTTTGAAGACTTCGCTAGACTTTACAGCGGCACCCGATAGAAAAGGAAAAGGAAGGGCCGTCCTATCTGATATTGTCCTTCCTAGTCCCACACTCTCGCCGCGCTTGCTGGAGGACGAGATTGAGGAGGACAAACATGACGAAGCGGGAGTTCGCGTCGAAAAGCAACTCGTACTTCGCACGGACTCGCCCACGCAGTCTCTTTCAAGTGATCTCGTCACTACTATTCGGACTGAGCAAGTCGTTCAGGAAGATGACAGTACGCAAAGTGATGAGACACAGCTAGCTTGCTTGTCTGAAGGCTATACTTTATCAACCCTCATGTCTCTCCCGTCACTCGTTTCAAAGTACTCTACCCTATCTGAGAAGCTTCAACTGAATATACTCTACCTATTATTACGACAATCATCAACTCCAGTTATCCAACAAGTGAATAGAATAATACAACCTGCATTAAAAAGAGACTTTATATCAGATTTACCAACTGAATTATCGTTACAAGTTTTATCATATTTGACAGATTCACCTACTATTATAATGAAATGTTTATTAGTAAGTAAAAATTGGAAAAGGTTTATAGATTCTCAAGGCCAAATTTGGAGTGATTTGCTTAAAAATGATGATCTTTGGATTGGTGCTGGTGCTACGAGAAATTTAAATGGTACTACTCCTTCTTCTTCTTCAGAAAATATCGCTCTATCCGTAGAAAATGAAGAAGTTGCTTATTGGAATTCTGTAGGAGTTACAAAAGGCGCTTTTGCTGATTCTAAGGCAGGTGGTGCCAGCAGGAGAAGTGGAAATGGTAGATCTGGAAGAAGGAAGAAATCACCTTCGAAATCTACAAGTAGAGAAAGAGCTGCGGGATCCGATACGAGAGAATTAGATGTCAAGGATATGCTCTCCGTTAATGATTGGAAATCCGCCCTCTTTCTCAAGAGGTGGAAGGAGCGTACTTGGGACGAATCCTTCGACGTGGAAGAAGCCGCTCGTCCAACAGCTGAAAAGTTAGCTGCCGTAACCAACCCGCTTCGAGCAGACACAGTACAACCGACGAATGCTACTCCACGACCTGCCTCCCGCCTCCGTCGTGCAACTACGCGACCTAGAATCGGAGAATACGCCCCTCGTAATGGACATGTCTCCCCTCCATCAGCAGCACAATCCCTTCCGGCTGAAATCGATTATATTCACCCTCTCAAGCTCATTTACAAGAAACGAGTGGCAGTAAGATCACATTGGTTCTCAAGTGAACCAGCAGAAACTTCAGTACATAGAACAACATTCAGAGGTGCACAAACTTCAGTAATTACAAATCTACAATTTGATAATGAGAAAGTAGTTACTGCTTCAGATGATCCTTCTATTGATATTTTTGATACTATGACTGGTGAATTGAAAATGAGATTAGAAGGTCATGATGGTGGTGTTTGGGCTTTACAATATATTGGTAATGTACTCGTAAGTGGAAGTACAGATAGAACTGTTAGAGTTTGGGATTTGGAAACTGGGAACTGTACACATGTCTTTTATGGTCATACTAGTACGGTCAGATGTTTACAAATCGTGGAACCTGTCAATGGTGAGTAGATCAGTCACAACTGTGTTTTCCGCTCTGCCGGGAAAATAACAGTACTGACCGGCAATGTACCTTGTTTAGTGAATCCCGATCCAAATGGGATTCCCGTTTGGGAACCTCCTTACCCTCTTATCGTCACTGGCTCACGAGACTGGACTCTCCGCGTCTGGCGACTCCCCTACCCTACTCGAACTTCCTCCCGTCTGCCTTACTGCCCTCCTTCACCGAGCGACGAAGTGAATGACCCTGCAGCCAACGCTTACTATCTTCGCGTGCTAAGAGGTCATGGACTTGCAGTCCGTGCCCTTGCGGCTCACGGCCGTACTGTCGTTAGTGGGAGCTACGATTCCTATCTTCGAGTGTGGGATCTGCTTACTGGCGAGTGCAAACACAAGCTAGTTGGTCACAGCGCGAAAGTATATTCAGTTGCTTTGGACACTGCTCGTAATCGATGTGCTTCGGGTTCAATGGATGGTAGCGTGAGAATATGGTCACTTGAAACTGGAGAATCACTTTTCAGATTGGATGGTCATAGTTCTTTGGTTGGTCTACTCGGCTGTTCATACCATTTCTTAGTATCAGCAGGCGCAGACTCGACTTTGAAAGTCTGGGATCCTAATACTGGTACTTGTATAGACACTTTGTCTGCTAATGCTGGAGCCATAACATGTTTCAAGCATGACGATTTTAGAATTGTAAGCGGTTGTGAAGGACAGCTTAGAGTATGGGATATAAGAGGTGGTCAAGTCGTCAAAGATGTAGTACAGAATATGCAGGGCGTTTGGCAACTTCAATTCAGTGATCGCTTTGCTGTCGCTGCTGTGAGTAGGGATGGCAGGACTGATTTCGAGAGTAAGTGCACCTCCTGCTATATCATTGCTAGACGTTCCCCCAGCTGATATACTCCCCTCTACTGTAACGTATAGTCCTCGATTTCTTCCCTGAATTACGAGAAGACAGACCACATTGGTCGGAATATGATGATTACCAGGATGGTTTCGATAGCATGGACGAAGAACCCCAAGGCATTTTCGAGGATTATGGTATTTCCATCGGACCGGGTGGCTCAGAAGACGATGATGGATTCAGTTCTCTTCCTCATTATGAAGTTTCTGCATCACAAACATCGATGTTCCAGACTCCACGACAAGCGGATGCTGGCTCGTCCCGTCATCCACCTGCTAGGAAGCATGTTGACGCACGGTTCTATTCCTATCCCGATCTACAGCCATCCAAGAAGCATCATCACCACCATCATCGCCATCATCATCACCATCATCATGGCTCAACACAGGCTGCCGATCAAAACCGACGCTCAAGATCTACATTGCGTCCTGGGCGTACCTCTGCGACAAGACATCTCAGCAACGCAGGCTCGGCAGTATCTTCAGTCGTAGTCGGAGATCCTGAAAATGTAGATGACCTCTTCGCATACGATGCAGGCGATGGGGTTGCTGGCCCTTCTGGCTCTAGCTACGTGCAGCATGCATACGCTGGGCCAACGACTGCTGCTCAAGACGCTCATCAAAGCCAATTACATGTTGGAGGAGCACTAGCGGCCCATATGGCCTACACTTCAGCAGATGATACGCAGCAAGTCAAGTGCCAAACTCCAGAAGTAAAAGCGGAGGAGGAAGATGTGGAGTATCAGAACCTGTAGCATTTGAAAAAAAGCCGGCATATATGTATAAGATAATGAGTACTTATAGACTATATAAGGTGATGCTGTAGAAGTAGCATGCCTATGCCTAGCAATGTATCTGCCTTGCATTTGCGTTTGATTCCGTAAGAAATGCAGCTCTCGTCGTTATGACCGTACAGCAGGATAGACGAAGTCGGGAGTTGATTCTGCGTCTCACGAACAGGCTTGGGAAAGTGTGTCTGCTCTTTTTACCTGTCTTGCCGATGCACTCCTGCGTGACGTGTCTAATCATAGATGATCAATCACGTGTGTACATATTCACTTGCGCGAGTTTCATTCTCGACGACACCTCTTCCCATCTCTTCAACAGCCGTATAATTCCACTGAGTACTAAGCATGTCTGTAAGGATGCGATGGTCCAGCTTACGTTCACAAGTGTGCTGAGTGCGCCGACTAGGACAAGGACACGTCGACTTTGAAAAGCTATCCAGCCGGGCATCATGAAAGCGTTTTGCGATCGCATCTCTCGCGGACAGCTCAGAACTCAGCTCCTCATCTAATACCATACCTGAAGCCAGGAATGCGTATACTTGATATAGGCTGTGGGCCAGGTACTATTTCAAGCTCTCTTGGAGACCTCGTCGGCCCGTCTGGTTGCGTGATTGGGTTGGATGCATCGGCGGCAGTAGTAAAACAAGCCAGCAAGAGCAGCACTAGCAAACGTGCGAATGTCACATTTCAAGTCGGAGATGCTGCACACTTGACGTTTGAAGACTCGTCTTTTGATGTCGTGCACGCCCATCAAGTTCTACAGCATGTTTCCGATCCCACAGCTATTCTACGTGAAATGCGGAGAGTAGTGAAGAAACAGGGTGGCATAATTTCATTGAGAGAAGGTGATCTGCCCGGATCACTTTTATATCCAGACCCGGAGAACAGATACGCTATATTTACAGACATCTATAACAGAACAGCGCGCGCATCAGGAGCAGATCCGCAGCTTGGAAGGAAATTACATGTTCACTTACGTAAAGCAGGCTACAGTGACGAAGAAGTCAATTTGAAAATAGCAGCATTGTCATACGGTGGTAATAAACGTGAAGAATCGAAATGGTGGGGAGATTCTTGGGCTGATCGTTGTCTTGAATCTGGATTTCATGACAGTGCGATAGAGGGAGGTCACGCTACCGAGGAGACATTGCAAAAACTGTCAAACATGTGGAGAGAGTGGGGTGATAATGATGATGCTTTATGGGTAATCTTCCAAAGTGAAGCCATTTGCGTTCTTTCTGAATAGACTGCAGGCTTCACGCTGCCCGATGTAGTGGTGAAATGAGGTAACTCTGGAGCACGGAATACCACCGTATGGAGACTTAACTAGGTAGGATACGTCGTATCGCAGCTATTTAACAGATGAGAGGCTGCTCGCGGTGTCTACAATTGACTGTCAACCAAAGTACCTCCCGCCAGCCATCAGGTTCGAGTCCGCATTTGGAATATTACTACTTTTTCCCGATAGGTCCAGATCAGCTCAGGGCGACCTTGGAACCCATATAGGCTGTATATACGACGTTTGAACTTCCTCTCAGACATTTAAGGCCGATGCATCACCAGCGAAGCATGGGCGAACCTCACGATATCTCACTGCATCGCCCTTGACGGGGCAGTATACCCTGAAGTAGGAAAGCCATGGCGTTTATGCCGTCGTATAACGTATTGAAATCAGTATCGGTAGCCTGTAAAGCTTTAGCTTTCGTTTTGAAAATTGAGGGTGAGGTTCGCCAGGTTCCCTATAAGAATACATGGCTGCGCAAGCGGGATTGGATGAAAGCAGAAAGCCAGCGAGGGAGTAGTCTTGCGAAATGGTAGAAGCCAGCAGAAGTAGGCTGACAATGATATTCATGCGTTAGGTACGGAACAGCGAGTGAACACATCA
Organism: Cystobasidium ongulense; assembly: GCA_022835595.1. Taxonomy (NCBI): domain Eukaryota; kingdom Fungi; phylum Basidiomycota; class Cystobasidiomycetes; order Cystobasidiales; family Cystobasidiaceae; genus Cystobasidium; species Cystobasidium ongulense. The sequence goes on along the minus strand of BQUP01000009.1, from coordinate 449,684 downwards.
GAACATCACGGAGCCCGCCAACCGATGATCGGGCATGAAGGAAGATGTATACTTGCCAGCCGAATGGGAGGACCCCTCCCCCGCTTACTTAGATGCCCTCATTCTTGAATATCCTCTTGAAATGCGTTTCGCACACTACATCGGTATCGAGGTTGTACTGAGTCAAGGGAAGCTTTAGTATCGCCATGATTTATTGAGCATGTACTACTGCTGACTCAGCTGATCAGATAAGATCTGCTTACAGGTTTATACAAATCCAGATACGCACTATGGGCTGTCGAGTGACCGGCTACCTAATATATAGCTATGAATTACTCCAGGGCAACCGGGCCTGCCTTTTGGCTATAGTCGGAAGAAATGCCCCAGTACCTTAACAGTCCGGACCTCGATTTCGAGTCCGGATTCAAGATATTAGACAAATTTCCCGAAAACCTCGGATGTGCACAGAATCATGCCAGTACACTGGTCTATACGACTCAGACCAATGGTCAACTAGCAGATTTGGGGGATCGCTGGTGAGAAGTACATCACGGACGTAAAATGCAAGAGCGCAGGTCAACAGGCTACAAAGGCCCCATACAACAAGTTCGAGCTTCGGAAGGAAGCAGCACACCTGTTGAACGAATATCAACCTTCTCATCCGGCCCTGGAAGCTATATACCCCATTGAACAGCCCACTTGTGATGTCCTGTGCTATCTGGGAAGAATATGGTTCAAGTGCTTACCGATATTTTTGCGATTACAAGGTCTAGAAGATAGCTAGCATCTATTCACCGGTCTACTGATTGCAGGAGTGTTGCCCTGTTTGATGTCTGTTACGTCTGAACTTCATGTCTTGGATGAACCAAATTTTAAAAAGTAGTTCTTACTTCTGGAATAGTACCCGGCCACAATGCTTCTGGTGCCATAGTGCCCTGACGCAGCTCACGAGCACGAACTGTCTACTGCGTTCAGTTTGATACAGGCTGATGCTGTCAGCAGTACAAAGTTGGGCCTACTGGAATTCTATTGACTGCCAGTGCTACGATTGTCCTGTCGTAAAGCTGTGTGAATGTCGCAGTGAGCACCACCAGTCGGATTACATTGAGGTCTGAACCAGAAACTTCACACTCATATGGTTGTCATTGGCCTCACTTCCCGCTTGCCGAACAGGGCCAGTCGTACACATTGCCACATTATCGGTGGAGGCGAGATCACACTGAAGACTGAAATTTTGCCGCGAATGGAGGCGGGACGAGAAAAGACACGCTAATAGCACTTGAGTAGCTCTTCAGAAGCGGTATATGAGCCAGTCAGCTGATTATTAGTTTATAGTATTTCCCGTCGGACCCCCAGGTTCGAGCAGGTTCGAGTCCAGATTTGGGATGTTGAGATGTGTTCTTCCCGATAACTTCGGATGGGGCAGTGCGACTTTCAGCTAGTCATAGAAGGTTTATGACATATCCAGTCTGTCTCTCGGCCAGCGAAAACATTTGCATCGGTAGGTAAGCACGGGTGTAGATTCCAATTTTTCAACGTAGTGCACTTGATGCGAGACAGTACACCAGGAATAGAAAGTCAGGGATTTCATAGGGTCTAATAAAGTACCAGACTCAGGTTTGATAGTTATCAAAGCTTTTTGGGGTATTTCGGAAATTTTGTGAAGTTCGTCCAGGTTCGCTTTGACCGCGCCAGAGGCGGGAGCGGGATTGGATGAAAGTATAGAGGTGAAGGCAAAATGAGGTCTGCCAGTTGCAGAAACGTGCAGTCAGAGGTACAGTTAGCGATTTTAGCGCAGTTAGCGACGGGAAAGCAGTAAAGGCGGACCCACCTCCTTGCAGCGCTGGCCGATAGCCAATCCCGAACTGACCACTTTAGCAGCCTTTTCTCTTCCACTCGACATAAGACCTAGTTGCTATTGTCCGGCGGTACGTATCCAGTATCAAACTTGAATACTACTGAGTCGAAAGCGTATACCCTTCCTCGTTCGATTATACTGTTGAGCATGCTGACCCAGAGCTGAGGGCTGCTCGTTGACTATCAGCAATAGAAGACCCTGACGTTGCCGTCGAGTGGGCTTTCTCCCAACCTTTGTAGCTTGCTGCTTTCCTGTCTCCCGCCAACTTCATTCAAAACGTGATCACCTCGCGGCTTTCGAGGTCGTCGCGCATGTCGGGGCTCATCGAGGGCAAGCAGCTGCACGAAGCGTGTGCAGAGGGTGAGTTGCTGTCATGTCTGGGTATATGCACCCTGTTAACGCGTCTGTATCGTCCTGAAGTCACGCTGGCGCCCGTTTGACTACAACAATGCCTCCACCTCCACCATGGGCAAGAGCGAGTGTCTCCAGCTCGCGGACGACAACCACGACTGTGACAACGACGACCAGCAGCACGCGCAGGAGAGCAAGTACAGGCAACAAAAGCTACCGCGAGCCCAGCAATTTCAGTGACGATGAAGATGCTCTTTCCGGATCAGCCACTCCCACACCACCACTTGCTACACCGGGCCTGAAAGAAGCAAGAGAGCAATGCCAGAACAACCTTCGTCTCGCTTGGGAGTCGATCTTCACGCGTTACAGCCAAGGGCAACATCTTGCAGCTGGGAGAGACGATGTCTTTGACTTTGGGACGGGCGAAGTTGTAGAAGACGCTGGCTTCTTGGACGACTTCATCGTTGAAGATGATGATGTGGTATTTGAAGGAAGGTCTATTGAAATTGGAGATTTCGGTCTGCCAGGTGCTTCTGGCATGAATGACTTGACAGATAGCAGCAGCGAAGAGGAGGAGACGCCTATCATTAGCAGACGGAGCTCGCTAAAGTCGGAAAGCGATTCTGACCGGGACGAAGGAAGTGAAGACGATCTACAGCTTGCGAGATATCCCTTGAATGCAACCAGGCGAGCCGCTTCCTTTCGCTCATCTAACCTGGACAGAAGCAGAAGAGGAATCTCACGAAGCGTTTCAATGCCCGAAAGCATCGATCTGCTATCTTCAAGCGACGATGAGATGGGTCAAAGAGATGTCCATCCAGTCTCGGACAAGTATAAAGAGATCAAGCGCGTTCGAACAAGTATGAAAGAAGACCTTCGCGAATTTCAAGAGGCTGAGAACGCTCGTCAAGCTAAAGAAGAAGCAGAGCGTGTAAAACGAGAACGCACGTGCACACCGTTCTTCGGTTCGCCGAATGTTGCACATCTTGTCAGAGCACAATCTATACGTCCTCTTCCTAGATCAGCCCCTTCTCTCTATAGACCAAATGTGTCATCATCTCTGGCTAGAGAAGCGTCCATTACCCCTTCCAAGCCTAGACGAAACCCTACTCCTATCGCTTCTTCTTCATCTCGTATATCCGTCAAGCCTGAATCTTCCAGTTCGTCTCTTGACATCAAACCCTTTCGAGCTTCATCTTCTCGTCCTCAAGGGAGGTGTTTCTCTCTCAAACCTTCTTCATCGTCTTCTTCCTCCGGTCCAATCTCGAGTACTTCTGCTATACCTCTTGGTCACTATAGTAATACACTACTTAATCAAGCTGTCGCTTGCGAAGATGACAGCTCAGATGATGAACTAGCTATTCGGTCGCCTAGCATAAGACATGTACAGCAGGACGAGCGAAATATTCTCTACACAGCATATTCTGGTAAAGGCAAAGAACGTGCCAAGGAGGAAGACGAGGATAAAGATGATGTCTTCTTCCCCGACGGGTCTAACGCGCATACTCATATACAGTCTCCACCGCCTTCGAGAACACAACAACGTGCGAAACGATCGCCTACCTTCTTCTCGAATCCTACAGCTTCTACACTTCCAGCTCTCCACCGTCAACAAAGCCTTCGACCGGTTGTGGAGATTGTTCGGTCTGCAAGTCGTCCACCTCCTGCGCCTCGGCTTGTACAGACTATACCCAAACCTTCACAATCACGCTCTCTGCCTAGAGTGCCTACAAGTCGACTGGAGCAGTATAGACCGAAACAACCTTCACCACTCAAAAGATCATCTCAGCAACTTCATCGACCTCCTGCGAGCATGCCAACTGCTCCCGCATCGAAAATAATTATAGACGTTTCTTCCGATGAAGACGATGACATCCCATTACGAAGCTTCATTGCAGAACCTAAAGCACGAAGAGGAATCAGCCCGTCTCGACCGATCAGAAAGCAACAGCGGAGCACGCCTCGACAAGTATATACAAGCCCGACGAAACGAAAATACTCCACATCACCAGAAAGTCCAGAATCTCCTCTTCAAAGAGCGCGAATGGTTCTACCTACTCCACCTAGATCCTTCTCTTCCGCTTCTTCATCACTATCTCCAGACTCGAGATCCCTTAACACACCCTCTGTACCGCTGGCGAAGATGTCCTTGTCGAGTTCAAGGAGCGCTCCGACACTCTCTACTCGCCGATTTAAGGAGGAAACACCGGACGCATTCCCTTACATTTCGAGAACGATCAAAAGAGAGGACTCAATCCTGCCCCCATCACGATGTCCTGCGAAGAACACATACCCATCACACTTACCGACACCCCCTCTGTCGAGTGGTTCAGCGACTGCTTTCTCAGCTTGCAAGGAAGAAACGCCCGATGTGAAATCGGAAGAGAAAGAAGAAACGTTCAAAGCACCCACGCCTCGGAAGAAGAAGGTTACGCGCATGCCTAGCATAGCTCCTGGGAGGTGGTCGACACCCGTTATCAACACCTCAACAGCAACGGCATCACAGCAGAAAGGGAAGGGCAAAGTCAAGCAAGAATTTGAGCGAGTCGATAATGCCAGCGACGACGATGACGAGATATTGCTTATTTCACCCGCGAGATCCAGTACTGCTATACGGAAAAGAATGAGTGCATCTTCATTGGTGGAAAGAAGTCCCATTCGAAACCATAGCGGTGTTAAGGATGAACCGGTAGTCCATACTAGTCCGAGAAGAGCTCAGTCCATCGCTCGACCTTCGCCTAGACCTTCGCCAACCGTCACGAGGGATAGACCACCGCCTACTATCGATGGATACGAGTCTGATGATCCGATGGCGATATAGTTCATTTTTACTCTGAGAAGTTTATTGTTGTTGTAAGTTTGTATGAAAGTGGCGCACGTGTATCAGTCTTCAGAATGGCAATACAGCAGAACAAGCTGCAAGTAGCTATAACCAATAGCATCGAAACTTTAGCTATGTTTGGTTGTCATCTCCTCGCCTTGTAGGATCAAGAACCTTTGCATTGCATGACATGCGTAAATAATGGAAAGTTGTAGCCTCAAAGTACGACCCACCACGGCTTGAGCTCAGATAGACTGGCAGATAGAGTGGACGTTCTGTATCTGAAGGTATGTACCCTTCTTCCTCAATACCAACCTCCTCATTGCAGCTTATAAGTCCTTGCCATCCTTCTTCGCTGTGTCTTCACCAGAGCCACACTGTCGGGTCGCCTGAATGGCAGCGAAGCTGGACCTCGAAATCTCACAAGCAGCGGCATCATGGCACGCAGCAAAGGCCCCAAGTTTTATGCTGTCGCTATAGGTCGAGATGGTCCTCGTATCTACGAAGAGTGGTGAGCGAGGTTGGCAAAGCCGTCTCGTCGGTTTGTCGTTGATGTTGTTTACGCGCTGTGCTGCCTGACAGGTCTGAAGCTGAGAAAGCCGTGACTGGCTTCAAGGGAGCGAAACACAAGGCGATGACGACTGAAAGAGAAGCAAAAGAATGGCTAGCTGGTCATCTGGGTACCGTCACCGTCACCATGCAGCAGCCTGGTGAGTCGTGCCCTTTCTGCGCTGAACAACGAAGGTGGCTCACGTGAAACAAACAGATTTGGCGTCAACAACTGAACAAGGGCAGCGGTATGCTGAGAACACGGCATTGCAAAACGAATCATCTTTCCTCATTTCCTCTTCCCCTGATAGGGAAGCGCCTACTTCCACACCAGAATTCAGACCCCGCCTCACTACCCGCTACTCACCTTATCCCAGCTCATCATCCAGAGCAGGTCCTCCTTCAAGCCGAGCCTCAGCACATGGTGTGCCAGCTGTTAAGCCGCCCAAGTCATTCAAGTTATCTCAGCCAACTTCCTCTCAAGCTAATCCTATCGCGATATCAAGCGATGTAGAAGAGGAGGATCTCATGAACATTGATACCTCTCGTCCGGCACCTTATACAAATGGAGATACTGGCTGGTTTGGTATGCCAATAGGACCTCAAGCCAGAGCTGCGCTCGAGAAGGCGAAAATGGAAGAGGCGGCCACCGCAGCACTCAAGACCGCAGCATCTAAGACCGCACCATCTAAACCGCTCACTCAAGCCGTAAAACCGAATGCCAATTACGGCAAGACCACTGAAATGGAGGATGTGATTGTGGAACCAGTCCCAATCGACGAGCCAAAGCTCAGCGAGGAACAGGAAGGAATCCTCAAGCGTATCACGGATGGGGAAAGCATTTTCTTCACCGGTTCAGCTGGTGTCGGTAAATCCGTCCTCACCAGAGCGATTATTCGCGCTTTGAAAACTAAGCATTCACATCCGAACGAAGTGGCTGTGACCGCCACGACGGGAATCGCCGCAACGAACATTGGAGGCTGTACACTCCATTCGTGGGCTGGTTTCGGTTTGGCGAAAATGTCTGTTGACAAGCTTTTTAATTCTGTGGTGGGTAACAAGTCTAAAGTAGAGGTTCTTTTCCGCTGGGTACAATGCAAGGCACTCATCATCGATGAAGGTGGGTGAAACGAAACGATCACGAAATCGCCAATCTTACTCATGTGTTCTTGCAATAGTTTCTATGCTGCATGGCACCTTTTTCGACGTAAGCAGGACCGACCTTCTGTTTCATGCTAGAATTATAGACACGAGGCTGACCCTCCAGTTCTCTTCCTGTAGAAACTCGAAGAGCTTGCTCGCAGATTTCGTAATAATAGTTTACCATTTGGCGGCATTCAATTAGGTATGCGGTTGTCGTCGAGCAAATCAAATAGGCTTGGCTAATGGTCAAACATTGACTATAAGTGATCACGGGCGACTTCTTCCAACTTCCTCCAATTGCGGAGTTCGCTGGTTTTGGAAACCGCCCTCCAGAGGTCAAGTTTGCTTTCGAATGCAGAGGGTGGAAATCGGCCGTCAAAAAGATGGTGATATTAAAGCAGTAAGTGCAGACGTCTAGATCGTGTCATGAAGTGGAATGCATCATACTGACTCTCATGCTCAGAGTATTCCGTCAGCGTGATGATGGTAAGTCACTTTGTGTATCGCGCGAAGACCCGCATATGGACTATTCGTACTAATTCGCCGCTTTCGATTGTAGAATTCGTCAATATCCTCAATGAAATGCGTATGGGCCGAGCGTCGCCCGAAGCCTGTGAAACCTTGACCAGATTGTCTCGAAAAGTAGTCTACGAAGATGGTGTCGAACCGACCTGCTTATATGCGCGGCGTAGTGATGTACTGCGCGAGAATACACGTCGACTCACACAACTGGTTGGACTTAGTGTCAATTACAGAGCACAAGACACATCTGGCAAGAAAGGGCAAGCTCCTTACGGAGATAAGTATCCCAACGAGAAGGAATTGCTAGCCTGTCTGGACAAGGTGAGCATTTCTCGTACGCTCATTCAATCTTACCAGTCAGCTCATACGATTTCCCAGAATACTATTGTGGAGAATACGATAGACTTGAAAGTCGGAGCACAAGTCATGCTCGTCAAGGTACACTACCCTACACCTGCCGCTCTTCGTCAGATCTCGCTGATACTGTATCCTCAGAACTTGAAGTCCGGTAACGGACTAGTCAATGGATCAATAGGAAGAGTGATTGGCTTTGCGAGTGCCGCTCAAATCAAAACTGAGGCCTTTGGGAATCTCTCGAACCAACACGCACCAGAGTTTCCTGATATCGACGCTGAGCTAGGTGATCATTACGATGATTATGCAGAGGAAGAAGAACAGTGGATGGCTCTACATGGTGCCACTTCAGACGCTGTCAGTAAACTGCCTGCGAATGTAAAAGGCAGTCCAGACGCAAGCACAGAGACACGCAAGATCTCAGCACCTCAGTCAGGTGCGGCAGCTCGACCGATGGCCGCAACTCAATTGGCAGCACCTCAGCCCAACACTGCAGCAACGTCTGCAGGTCCACCACTACCTCCCTCGCTAGCAAACATTAAGATTGCATCCGCTCAATTGACAGAGAAGGAAAAACAAAAGCTCAAAACCGAATTGGGCTACGGCCGTGGGGACAATATTCCCGACGAAGAATTGCAAGCACCTGCCATGCCCGGTACATGGCCTGTCGTCGAATTCACCGATGGCCAGAGAATGCTACTGCCTCCGATGGAATTTATCGTAGAGGATGCGAACGGGAAAATGGAAGCTATGCGGATTCAAGTCCCGCTTATTCTAGCATGGGCTTTATCAATTCACAAATCTCAAGGACAGACATTGGAGAGAGTCAAGGTTGATCTAGGTGACATCTTTGAAACTGGTCAAGCTTATGTTGCTCTTTCCCGAGCAACGCAGATGGTACGTCTTCCTACAAAGTCCTGTATCCCGAACCCACGGAGAGCCAGAATCTGACCTATAGTCGTACTTTCAGGAAACGTTACAAGTTCTGCGATTCTACCCTACGAAGTGAGTATCCATGGCGAGTACGTTAAGCTTGTCCGTCTACTGACTACCTTTCCCAGGGTCAAAGCGCATCAAAAAGTCATCAAATGGTATTCAGAATTATTGAACAATGGGAAGATATAGGTGCCTGCACGCGTTTTGTCGCTCAAGTAAGCAGGCCTAGGTTATAATCGAAAGTGCAAAGGGTTCGTCTAGGTAGTAGTCCAAACTTTTCTCAGGGAAGTTTTCAGTGTTGTTGCTTAGCAAAATTTAGCGTTTCATTTGTTCCACTGCTCTTTGTCTACTCGTTATAAGTATCGCAATCTATCATGCACGTGCTCTATTGTCGGCGGCACTTGCCAGTCAAGGCTTGTAGGATGTAAAGCTCAGGTCTGATGAAGTCGCTGTCCATTTAACTATCGAAACCACGTTGACATTACCTAAAGTCAAGTGCAAGCAAGATCTTAGTGACTGATAGTTCGCAGCGAGCAGCTTCCGTATCTGCCGTTCAGGAGAAGTCGGAGGTGAACGCTGCCGAACGAACACTCGTCATGCTCTTCATGCTGGAACTGATGCGCTGCTTTCTGATAATGTTTTGCCGACTCTCGCGACCGCGACTTGGTCGAAACCCCATGCAGCCACTCGCAGCTTGACTCGCACCAACTGCAGTTGCAGCCATCCTCGACTTGGACAGCCTCAAGACGACTCTTGTACGAAGTCTGTGGCCATCGACGGCATTACTGGTAAGCACAAGGCATTTCTGTCCCAATTGGCGTGAAGCGAGGCTGAAGCTGTCGCTGTAACCTGCAGTAATCGTTGAAGTGGCACTTCGGTTTGTGCGATCTGGCAGCACAGCAAGACAAAGGATATTCGCCATTGAAGCATATGGAGCAATAGACATAGGCTCAATGCTGCTATAAGGTTCGTCTCGGGTCTGCAGGACGTGTGCACGCCCGAAAAGCTAGTGCTTTGCTGACCTGCGCTGCAATCTTCCTGATGGCTTTTTGGAATATACTTTGAACAGTCATTCAGCAGCAAGCTACCAGCAAGCTATCCCATAACCTTGTGTAGGTCTGGGACATCATGAGCACAAGCAAGGGCGTCTATCGCGGCAGAAATGTCGACGACGGCAGCTCCGGCAGCCTGGCTGGAAGAGCTCCTCTCCCAGAAGACCGTCAGCTAGACGACCGCAGCAGCTATCCCACTGCAAGCACAAGCGGCACATCTAAGCCCAAAGGCAACTACAATCCCCCTTCTTCGCGAGCCAACGATGCTGGTCGGAGGAACGATGACCGCCCAAGAGGGAGGTGGGACGACCGTGACCGCGACCGCACAAGAGACCGTGACCACGACAGAGACCGCGGTGATAGAGATCATAGGGCGGTTCGCGAAGACAAGTTCGCCAAGCAGCGTGCCCCGCCCGTGGCTGTGGTTGGAAAAGGCGATTACCGTCGAGAAGATCGTGAAGCAAAAGCAGGCGCATCACCGGCAGCAGGCTCGCGGCGTCCAAGAGATGCAGAAGATAGCAATACAAGCAACTACAATGGAAGGGAAAATGGTACTCGCGACTATGGAGCTAGTGCTTCGGGTGTCCGAGGTGGAGGCGATGATTGGCAGAGCAAGAGACCAAGATTAGACGATAGCACTTCAGAAACTTCATCTTTTCGGTGCGTGTACTTCTGCGGGGCAGAGCAAGCAATGCATACAAGGTTGGAAACTTTGGTGCTTTGCCTCGCGCCGTATTCCGTGCTGTTTGCAGACATATTTCAGGAATTCTTATGCTGACCGCTGTTTCCGTTCTCTTTCCTCTTTCCCCGTGGCGGATTGACTATTTCATACAGACGCTTCGACGACTCACAAGGAAGTCAAAATAACAATAATCCAAACCAATCTAATTCCAAAGGCAAGGGTGTTTATGTGCGCAACGAAGCTCGCGACAAAGACGGCCCTTCAACCGAAAGACCTGCAGGAAAGAAGGTCTGGCCACCACCAGGCTGGGATGAGGAGAAGGATCAGCGAAGGAAAGACCAAAAGCAACGCGACGTCATCAAGACCAAGGGAACGGTCAACCGCAGTTATAAATCGACAACGTTGCCTTCTCCAGAACGTGATGGACGGGGTGGCACCCGTACGCAAGACAGCTTCAGAGGCCGGGACAGCGAGAGAGGGCATGACCGGTCAAGACGATCCTCTCGGTCGCCTTCCCGCTCGCGGTCCAGGTCTCCTGGCGCAGCAAGCTCGCTTCGAACTGGCCGTTCCCCTTCACCTACTTCCTCTACTCGGTCTGGTCGAACAGGTCAAACATTATCACATCTTTTCAAAGGCCCAGGGCAGTGGGAAAGGCCACGAATCGACAATACGTATCCTCGGCATCGTTCACGATCTCGGTCAGCATCACCTGTGCATGGACGAAATGATCCTGGCAGGAATTTCGACAGACGTCGCAGTCCTAGCCCGCAAGGGCGGCGGCGTGGTCGCTCTTCATCGCCGAATGGCAACCACAATCATCCTAGGCCTGTTTCTCCTGGTGGGTACGATCCATCTCGGCCTTCGAACATACCTTTCGAGCACCCACCGCCCATCGCAAACCAATGGCCTCCTCATGGTCAAGCTGGTTTCCCTGGACTGCCACCACCAGATCAGCAACACCACCATCAGATGCAGGCTCAGCACAGTCAGCAACCGCCTCACCAGTACCCTCAACATCAGCCACTGCATTCTCCCCATCCGAATTCCACTCAACAGCATTACCAGCCTACCCTTCACCAGCATCCTCCGCCACTACCTGCATGGCCGCCGCAACCTCCCATTCACGTCGACCCTCGACACTTTCCAATGCCTCCTGCTTTGAGCAATGGCCCACCCCCACCCATACCTCCTCCTGCCCAGTACATTCCATCAGATTCGTTTCTTCCCCGCGACTCGTATGCTCAACACGAAGGTTACCAAGCTCATCGCCGCGAATCTTTCCCTACACCCGACATGTTCCCGCAACCTCATTTCCAGAACAATCAGTATCCTCCTTTGCCAGGTCAATTCCCGCCTTTGCCGAACCAATTCCCTCCCGGTCCGCATCAGCAACCGCCGCATTCTGCCCCGCCTAACATGTACCCTCCTCCGTACCCTCCACCAACTCAGTCACTGCACGAAGGTCCTTCAGCTGCAGATCGCAATCTCTCTATATCCTTTAGATCTCCTCCTATTGGAATGTCTCAATCCCCTCCTGGATCGATGCAAGGTTTGCCAGAACGACAATTATCGCTTGGTATTCGAGCTCCTCCGCCTGGACCAAACAAAGGTGGTGGTGGCAAGTTCAAACCCATAGCTGGATTCGTAACTATCGGTTCTGCGACTCCTCCTGTCAACAGAGGCCAGCTTGGCCGCTTCTTTCCTGGAGATGACCCGCAAGATGACTTTCAGCAACAGCGACCACCTTCTGCCCAAAATCAGCAAGCTTCCCCGGCTTTGCGACAGGTTGAGGAACAGCAGACATCAGCTTGGGCAAGGTGGGAAGCTCCTACGGCGACTCAACAGCAAGATAATCAGGGATCACAGGGTATGGCTCGATCTTCATCCAACACGATGCAAGCTCCTCAGCAACAGCAGCAAGAACAGCAACAGCAACAGCAATATCAATATCAACAGCAGCAGCAGCTTCAACCACCCCCTTTCACGGCCCTTCCGACCGCACACGCGCCTGTCTTCCCTGGTCTACTACCATCTCTTCCTGCTCTTCCGCCTCAGGCAAATGGCAGACCTGCAGAACCGCCATCGCCGAGTCAAGCGAATGCACCGCCTATCAACCTCCCCTCCAAACCAAACTTTGCAGGCAGCCTCTTACCTGCTTTCTTGCCGAACAAACCTGCCACAACACCTGCAATTGCCAACACGTCAGCGGCTCAAGCCAATCTTCCAACGCCTCCAGTCTCTCTTCCCTCGCTTGCTTCGATCACAGCTTCTTCCTCTATTCCTTTGCCACAGCGTCAAGGCCTTCCTCCTGCTCTGGCTAAGTTCATTCCTGGGGCGGCGCAAGTCTCAGCTTTACGCGCTGAGAAGACAGTGGAAACACTCGAGGAAGTATCTGCTGCTACACCTCAAGGACAAGCTGAAGCTACGCCGCAGACGCCTTTGCAGGGTACTAGTACAGAAGGTAGATCTCCGGTCAAAGACCCAAGCCAAAGTGTGCAACCATCGCCTGCGCCTAGTGAAGTTGGCAATAACAAACAAACTGAGTCTGCCAGTCAAGCTCCGGCTGAAGCGCCTAGTGCACAAGAGCAAGCTGCCTCTCAAGCTATGCCGAAAATTGTCAATAGCGAATTATACGAAAGGCTGGCACAAGTTGGAGAAGGTACCTATGGTAAAGTCTACAAAGCGCGCCGACAGGATACAGGAAAGCTAGTTGCATTAAAACGGATCAGAATGGAAGCGGAAAAAGATGGTTTCCCAGTAACTGCAATTAGAGAGATAAAGTTATTACAATCTTTAGATCACCCTAATATTCTTAAATTGATGGAAATGATGGTATCAAAGGGTCATGTTTACATGGTTTCCGAATACTTGGAACATGATCTTACTGGTATACTCAATAATCCCAGTATGCAAGTAGAAAATAGAAATTTCACAGATGCAAATTTGAAATCATTAATGAAACAATTATTACAAGGATTAGATTATATTCATTGGAGAGGAGTTTTACATCGTGATTTAAAAGGTAGTAACATTTTACTTGGTAAAAATGGAGATTTAAAAATTGCAGATTTTGGTTTGGCAAAATTTTATGATAAAAATGCTAGGAATGATTATACGAATAGAGTCATTACACTTTGGTATAAACCTCCTGAACTCTTATTTGGTGAAACTGTCTATGGACCTGAAGTTGATATGTGGAGTGCTGGGTGAGTGGCCTCGCTTTTTACCCTTTTCCTCCTCATTCGGTTTTACTGATTTGCTGCAAATCTACCTCTTTCAGATGCATCTTCCTTGAGCTCTTCACGAAGAAACCGGTCTTCCAAGGTCAAGACGAGTTGCACCAATTAGACGTTATATTCCGATATATGGGAACACCAGATCCTGCGACCTGGCCTGAAGTAACTACACTACCATGGTACGAACTAGTCAAACCAAAACATACAGCTCCTAGTATTTTCCGAGAAACTTTTTACGGAAATTACATCAAATCTGAATTAGGTATACAATTAGCGGAACTTTTATTATCTTTTAACCCAAAGAATAGACCAAGTGCAAAAGAAGCTTTACAACATGCTTATTTTACAAGTGATGTTGAAGAAAAAGATGATAAACCTACTTGGTTAGCTGATATCAAAGGTGACTGGCATGAAATGGAATCTAAAGAAGCGAATAAGAAGAAAGGTAGAGAAGCTAGAAAAGCTGCTGCTGTTGCTGCACAGGCACAGGCGCAATCACAAGCGCAAGTATAAATCAAATTAGCAAAATTTCCTTCAAGATTTTTGCAATAGAGACTGAAGTCGAGTGCGCAACAAAGGAGGCAAAGGCGTGTGTGATTGATAGTGGTAGTGTACACTGTACAATTAGAAAGAAACTGAATTGAACAGAATCAAAATGCAAGCTAGTCGCAAAGTGGTCATCATGTAAGTACTTCTTTCTGCACTCTCGTGCGGCAGCGATACTTGCCGTTGCTGACCGACGTTGAACCGTGATACAGTGTATATAGTCCTTAGAACTAACCCGGTTTACTCGAAATGGGATCACTTGTCGTTTATCGCATCGCCACAATCTAAACGGACTGTGCCTTCCTGGCCTCAGCACCATTATCTGAGTGAAAACATCACCTAACAATAAGAAAGCTGACTGGGGTGCAGAGCGTGGAGGACTAATGAACATTCCTGTCCCTGCATAGTAGGCTCACCTGGTCATTATATAGGGTACCCTTTTCCTGTCTCTTTGTGTCCTCCTCTCCGAATATGACCACCCTGCCGCTCTTTACTGTAGGCATGCAGGTCGTGATGATGCTTTGCCACCAAGTATACACACCTGTCATGTGTCAGGTACCGAAGAAAACACTAAGAAACAGATGGTGGGCTAATGTTCTTTCAGCATGAGAACCGAGCTGGAGGAATGAATAGAGTAGAAGCATGGCCTACTGCTTGCTCAAGCTGGCTTGTAGCTCTGTGACCCACCTTGGAACCCGGCCAATGAAGTCCTCTGGAGATGTGGTGGTGGTGGCGTGCGGCCGGGTAGCTGACTTTGAAAGCATCAACCGTCGGGGCGGGCTTGAACAGCGGATTCCCAGCGCAGACAGGACAGCAGTGCGCAGTCATGAAGCCGCATTGAAAGGCCTTCTGCCCGTCCCGCCAGCCTGCCTGGCTACATGTCGCCTCTGGCTGCTGTTCCGGCTACTTCCACCTCGCGGCAGCGTTTGATGGCTGCTGCTGCTGATCGAGGAACTTCTTTCATCCGCATAACATGAGCGCAAGACTTGCTGCTCTCTTTCAACCTCGACATTACTCTCTCCCACTCGTCGTGACTGGATTGACCACTGTCTGCACCTCGTACCTCTGCTCAACCCGCAGCTAGCTCGCTCCCACCATGATGCGCCAGGCGACGCTCGCCGTAGCCAGACGGAGGATCATCACCACCGCGGCACTCCCACGGGCTGCAACGAGGGTAGCTGTAGTCCAGCAGCAGCAGCAGCAACAGAAGAGATGGAACAGCTCATCATCAAAGCGCGGTCTCGCTACTGCTACCGATGCCGTCAAACCTCCCTCGGCTTCTGATGGTGCGTGAGAGGCGCGCATTCCCAGCCAGACAGAGACGTGGTCATGCTGGACTTGTCTGGAGAGAAAGCATGGCCGCGCTGGCTGGATGCCTGGCATGCACAAATACACACCCCATACTGACATTCTCCACCCTCTCTCCATCCCTCCCTCGCAGCCTTTGCAAGTGGTACAAATGCGTAAGCCTTGCCTCGTCAAAGCGCAAGTGGTCAGTAATTCCAGCTAATCCAGCAAACCCAAACATACAGATACTATGCAGAAGAAATGTACAGACTATGGAAACAAGACCCAAACTCGGTGCATCCATCATGGAGTGTCTACTTTTCTGGAATGGCAAGAGGCTTAAAAAGTGAAGATGCTTTCAGACCTCCTCCTAATCTCCTCGACCTCGCGGAAATGGGAACAGAAGGAAGTGCTGAACTACCACTGTCGAACGAGGGAAGCAGTGATGTGCAAGATCATATGAAGGTGCGTTCTTAATATCCGTCGCGACTCGGTGGGATGGCGTCAAATGTGGTGTGGAGGTGGAAAATCATCGTGCATCGCTGTCATCTGTTCACCGCACAGAGACTTGCGCGCGGACGAACGGGGGACCAGGCAGGAACAGCAAGCACAGGAAGGGGAGCATGGAATGCATGAACCAGAGTTCATTCTATCCCTCCCTTACTCCGGACGCGCTTCCTGTGTGCGCTTACACGACCACCATCGTCGACCGCCCTCCACTCGCTGGCCGAACCCAGCCAACAGCGCCACCACATCTTCTCACTCTGGATAGCCAGCTGACCTTTTGATTCTCCGCCACTTTGTCTTTACCATCCTTGATTACTCTATACTGGGCTCTACCATCTTCTCGAACCCGGTCACATTACTTCAAACTCCGTTCGCCTCCACTCTACACCGCTGTCCTTTCTCCTACGCAAATCACGGCATGATCGACATTTCGTTGCCAATGTCAGATTCAACTCCTAGTACGAGCTTATCAAGTACGAGGACACCACAAAGCGAAACTTGATCCATTAGGAATTCTAGCTGCGGATTTGGATTCGAAACTACCTGTCGAATTGACACTTGACCACTATGGCTGGACGGAACAGGACCTCGACAAGGAATTCTCCACTGGCCCTGGTATCCTGCCTCATTTCAAAGCTGCTGGAATCACAAAAATGACGTTAAAGGAGATCATTCAGACTATGGAGAGAATCTACTGTGAGTCGGCCTGTCTTTGTGTCATGGACTTGGTGACGAAAAGCACGAGAGCCTGATTATGTACCTTGCATTCGATGCATTCAGGCGGACATATCGGTGCTCAGTACCTGCATATCCCGAACAGAGACGAGTGCGACTGGCTAAGAGCACGTCTAGAAGTTCCCGACCAATGGAAATACTCTACCGACGAGAAGCGAATGATTCTTGACCGAATGATCTGGTCCGATTCCTTTGAACGATTCATTGCTTCTAAATTTCCCAACGAGAAGCGATTCGGTCTAGAAGGAGGAGAATCACTCATTCCAGGAATGAAAGCTCTCATCGATAGAAGTGTCGATGCTGGTGTCAAATCTGTCGTTATCGGTATGCCACATCGAGGAAGATTGAACGTACTTGCAAACGTTATCCGAAAACCTGTCGAAGCTATCTTGTCTGAATTCTCTGGCACCGCCGATCCAAATGAAGAAGGTGGTGGTGATGTCAAATATCACTTGGGCGCAAACTACGTTCGCCCTACCCCATCTGGAAAGCGAGTCGCCCTATCCCTAGTCGCAAATCCTTCACATCTTGAAGCTGAAGATCCAGTAGTGCTAGGCAAGACTAGAGCTCTACAATTCTTCGATGGAAATGACGATGTCTCTTCGGCTATGGCAGTGTTACTTCATGGTGATGCCGCTTTCGCAGGTCAAGGTGTCGTCTACGAGACTATGGGATTCGCAGATTTACCTAATTACGGTACTGGTGGTACTATTCACTTGATCGTCAATAACCAAATTGGTTTCACAACAGACCCAAGACAGGGTAGATCTACCCCATACCCTTCTGATATCGCTAAAGCTATCGATGCTCCTATCTTCCACGTCAATGGAGACGATCCTGAAGCCGTCAACTTTGTCTGCCAAATCGCAGCAGACTGGAGAGCTAAATTCGGTAAAGATGTAGTCATCGATGTAGTCTGCTACAGAAAACATGGACATAACGAAACGGATCAACCTTCTTTCACACAACCTAAAATGTACGCTGCTATTGCGAAACAACAAACTACTCTAGAACTTTATTCGAAAAGATTGGTAGATGAGCATACTTTTAGTAAAGAAGAAGTTGAAAAACATAAGAAATGGGTTTGGGGAATGTTGGAAAAAGCTTATGAAGGTTCGAAAGAATATCAAGCTACCTCTAGAGAATGGTTATCTTCTTCTTGGGATGGGTTTCCTTCTCCTAAAGAACTCAAGACTAATATCCTAGAAGCTAGACCTACAGGAGTTTCAGAAGAACGTTTGAAAGAAGTTGGTAAAGTTATTTCGAGTTACCCTGAACACTTTAAACCTCATAAGAACTTGGCTAGAATCATTTCGAATAGAGGGAAAACAGTTGAAGAAGGAAAAGGCATTGATTGGTCTACTGCTGAATCATTAGCTTTCGGTACATTAGCAGTTGAAGGAAACCATGTCAGATTATCAGGTCAAGATGTTGAAAGAGGTACTTTCTCTCAAAGACATGCTGTCTTGCATGACCAAGAAACGGATGAGAGATATATGGCTTTAGGACACTTGACTAAAGATCAAGCTCATGTTACAATCTGTAACTCTTCCCTTTCGGAATATGGTACTCTTGGATTCGAATTGGGTTACTCGCTCGTTGATCCCAATCTACTTGTTATTTGGGAAGCGCAGTGTGAGTCGTCCTTCGTGCATTCTTTCAGGAACAGATAGCTGATGTATACGTCTGCAGTCGGTGACTTCGCCAACAACGCTCAAGTCGTCATTGATCAATTCATCGCTTCTGGAGAACGTAAATGGCTACAGCGATCAGGTTTAACTATGTCTCTACCACATGGATACGATGGACAGGGACCTGAACATTCTTCCGCCAGAATTGAGCGATTCTTGCAATTATGCGATGACCATCCTTACGTTTACCCAAGTCAGGACAAGATGGCAAGACAAATCCAGGATGCTAATATGCAACTAGTCTACATGACTACACCTGCCAATTACTTCCACGTTCTACGACGACAAGTTCACCGTGATTACAGGAAACCTCTGATTGTCTTCTTCTCGAAATCCCTCCTACGTCACCCTCTCGTCAAATCTGATCTAAGTGAAATGGCAGAAGGAACACGCTTCCAACCTTACATTGCGGATTCGCATCCTGAATCACTTGCTGGACCAGAAGAAATCAAGAGACATATTCTATGTTCCGGACAAGTTTACTTCCAATTATTAGCAGAAAGAGAAGCAAGAGGATTAAACAATGTTGCAATTTCAAGAGTTGAACAATTATCACCTGTTCCATTCAATGAAATTACTCCTTCTTTGGATAAATACCCCAACTCTGATATTATGTGGGTTCAAGAAGAACCTATGAATGGTGGTGCTTGGAGTTATATTCAACCTAGACTTGAAACTGCATTCCAAGAAACCGAACATCATAAGAATAAGAGATTGATGGTAGCTTCGAGAGCTCCTACTTCTTCTGTTGCTACTGGAAGCAAGTACGCTCACAAGAATGAGATCAAGAAGGTGAGTTTTAGACTCTCGTTTCGACAAGGTCGGCAAGCTTATTGATTGATCCGTATTTACTTTGCTTCCTCATAGATCAATGATGCAGCCTTCGCCGACTTGTAAACGAGTTTGGTTGTCCGAACCATCAACATGCAACCCCTCCTTTCTTCTACTCCGATGAAAGCGCTGAAAAGCATTCACCCACTCCATAAGTAACTCGTTTCGACATCATGTTAAGCCATCTCGATAGTATACATGATCAGTCTATCCCATTTCCCTCCTTATCGTCATGAGTTCCCTCTCTTCCCCTCCTTTTATTCTTTCTTTTCTGCTCTCTCTTGTGTGTACAAATTAGTTCCAATTGATGTGTGTCCGTCTAGCATAACATAGGCAACACTATTACAATTAGCAAAAACAAAACAAAGCTACTAATCAACTGCAAGACATCGACTACAAAGTATATACTTGTCTCTAGAATAGATCTGCATAATATTATTTCACCGCCGCCTGCAAGGTAATCTGTAAACGTTTGCAGATTACCTTGCCGGCAGAGTGTCTTAATAGCAGCTATATTCGGATTTGCCACTAATTCATTCACGTGACGGAATTTCTCCAGAAATTTCAAGACGCAAATCGCACCTTCTCACCAAGTTGTGGGTTGGAATCACGACCATTGCAACTGATGCCAGCTTGAGATCCACTGACAAGACTGCGACATGTCCGCTGCACACGTCGTTGATGTAGCTGCCGAGCTGGCAGTCTATCCTCCGAAGAATAATGACCGATCATCTCCAACCAAAGACGAGGATGGCGTATCGAACAGTTCGAATAGTAATAACGAAGGACTTAATGCTTCGTCTCTACCTCCTGTGGATACTGGATATGCCTGGGTGTTCCTGGCTTGCGCTTTTACCGCGGAGGCTATAACTTGGGGTATACCCTATGCTACAGGTGGGTTTGATACTTCGCACAGCATATTTTGTCTGTTATATCACTAATGTTGCATTTGCTCCAGGTGTCTTCCACGAGTACTGGACGCGCTCTCTTTTCCCTAACGAAGTGGGTTTCCTGCATGGTTCTCTAGAAAACTCAAGTACTTGATAGGACACTTCGCTAATATAGGACGTCTGTAATGTGTCCTTCAGGAAAATCAATCTATCCTGGCGCTGGCTTCCACCTTTATGACTGGGTTCATGTAAGCGGCGTTGTTCAGTGAAGCCATATCCGAACTTAGCCGTACCAGTGCCTGAGTATACCCCTCACAGGCTCATGTGCTGCCTGCTAGTCAGCCCGCTCTACACCAAGTATCCCTATCATCGAGCAAAGTTCCAGTACCTGGGAATCCTTCTATGCGCAGTCGGTCTCATAACTTCTGGTTTTGCTACTGCACCATGGCAAATTCTTGTTACTATCGGAATTGTGTACCCTCTGGGCGGAGCGTTTTATTACTTCCCTGTGAGTCACAATTGTTCCAACCAGGGAACGCCGCCCGAAAGCGAGGGACATCGATTGAATGCGTGTGCCAAACTTGCCAATCTACAGGAAGCTGGCCTACTTTTTGAATGGTTTGTCCAAAAAAGGGGACTTGCCGCAGGTAATTATTTAGATCCAGTACAGCTTTTGAGGTCACGACCTGGCCTAACCTCGTTTACATGAAATTAATTTCTGAAAATTCTGGGCCGCCCACAGGTATTGCATACAGTTCTGGTGGCATCGGTGGGACTGTCTTTCCCTTCCTTATACAAGCCCTTTATAATCGCTTTAGCTACCGGACGTCCATGATAGCGCTCGTGAGTCACTCAACTTGCACGACAGTAAACTCGCACATATAACGACAGTCGAACTATTCAGGGTGTCGGGTTCATAATTCCCGCTAGCGTTTCGGTCTACTTCACCCGCGAGCGCATCCCAGTGCGGAAGAACAGAGGACATCAAGGCGCAAGAGAAGACGATGACGATACTCCGATACGTACAAAGCCATCTATGAAGTTCCTAAAGAGTAATGCGTTCTACTGCTTCATGTTGGCTACCTTTGCTTTCTCACTGGGAAATCTATTACCCAATGTCTACTTGCCTACGTTTATCGCTACGCTAGGTATGAAGAAATCGAACGGTACGATTCTGGTAGCTGCTCTGAATGGTGAGGCGATCTGTTCTCCCCTTACCTATGCTTCGTAAGTTGACGAGCGACATCCGCCTACAGCCGCCTCGGCTGCAGGCCTGCTAATCCTGGGACATTTGACCGATAGATGGACAGTCCGAAGAGTGACAGCAATGGCAGGGATGGGAGGTGCCCTAGCGACTTTCTTGATCTGGGGATTTAGCAAGAACATCGGTCCCTTGGTAGCGTATGCCATCGTGTTCGGTTTCTTTGGATTAGGGTATTTCGAAGCGTCTCCCGTCTGACACAACAAAGTTTAACGGGTTTTCTTCACAGTTTCCCATCTCTGTGGCCAAGAATGATAACGGTCATCGCGAAGGACGATATTTCTTCACCTCCCACTATCATCTCGTTACTTCTGTTTATAATGGGAGTCGGTAATGTCATTTCTGGGCCTATAGCCGATGCTCTTCTCGCTACCAAGGGATTCAAGCATGCGTCCTTTGCATATGGTATAGATAGTTACGTAAGTATCCAAACAGTCAGCAAGCTTTCGCCGCTACCCCAGCTAAGAACATGTCGCTTCAAATAGGGACCATTACTGCTTTGGATCGGATGTGTCTTCTGCCTCGGTAGCTTAGCAGGCGCTAGTTATATCGACAAAGTCGGTGATGCATACAGGGGTCGAGCAAGTCACGCACATTAGTTATAGAAGCGGGGCAGGCATGTACAGTCAAACGAAGAAGTATAGTGAGATAGCAAAGAGAAAAGAGGTGCTCCTGCACTGAAGCGTTGATATTGCAATGCTACAAACTGTGACATGATTTGCGTTATCGTGGATCTGCTAATAGCTACACTGCGTAATGATAATAAACCGGCCCTCTCCACCCTCCTACAGTAACTCGCAGGCTACTCCGGCTTAGGCATGTATACAAATATCTACCTGCCTTTGCCTCTGCCGCGGCCCCTTCCACGTGGGGCGGGAGGGTTAGCAAGGCCAGCAGGAGTTTTCTTGCCTCTGGCTCCCTTAGCAGGTACTATCACATCATGCTCACTCATATCTGCTTCATTCTGGTCGTCCTCTCTCGCTTCGATAAAGGCTGCAGCTTGACCTCGACCTCGACCTCGCGCGGTGCCAGCTCCTGTCTTCTTCGGCAAAGCTCTTGGCTTTACAATCTCCCCCGGTATAGCGTCTTTTTTGACTGAAGTAAGTGCAGTAGCTCTAGCTCCAGGTGCTCTACTTGATCTTCCACTCTTGGTCGGCTCTTTACGTTCTCCTTCGGAATCCGAGGATTCAAACGATGGATTGTCTTCATCATCTTGTCCGTCGTCGTCGTCGTCGTCTTCGTCTTCATCGACGAAATATTTTGGATTTCTATGGATATTTCGCTGAGAATTCAATGTTTGTTTGGGTTGACGAGTCTTCGGAGTGCCTCGGGTAGTAGTTGCTGTGACCGTAGCACGCAACCCGTTTTGCTGTCGGGATGAGCGGTGGTTGGCGGGTTTTGAAGCGACTGCCTGAGCCGCCAGCTCTTCATGGTCTTCGTCATCTCTGAAGTACTCGTCGAGGTCATCATTATCATTCGCCTTTGCTGCTCCACGAGTGAGCGGTCGAGTCTTAGTGTTCAATTTGCGTACTGCCGGTTGAGGTACAGCAACCGGTGCGTTCTTCACTGGCATAGGCATAGCTGCGATCCTGGTGGTCTGTCTGACCCCGTTGGCTTTACGATCCATGACATTGCTGACGGTTTCATCTTGACGAACAGGATTGGGTGGTCTTTCATAAATCGAAACTGTTCGCGCTGTTGCTGTTGTTGGCAGCTTGTTGTAAGGGATGTGAGCAACATTAAGCTGTCTAGCATTGACAGACTTGGCGGAAGTGCTTCTTATATTTGAAGCTGCCTGTTGCGGAGCAGCAGCTTGCGTGCCGACTTCCACCTTGAGGCGCTTGTTGAGTAACGTTGGCTTTTGCTCAGGTTCGTCATACTCATCAGGCTGCAACTTTCGCTTCTTCGATATGGAAGTTGGCTTCTTCGGCGGTAGCGGTTTCACAGCTTCGTCTTTGATGGATCTGGCCTTCTTCTTCACGCGAGGAGGGGAAGCTACTTGTTGTTCGCTATCTTCATCTTCCTCTTTATCTTCATCGCTTTCGTCTAGCAAATCTCTCGATGCTCTCAGTCTGCTGCGCTCGGCTATTGGCTTCACGGACGCTGCTTTCTTTGTCTGGCGCGAATTAGACTTCTTTACTGCAGTCTTAGGCGGCGCTTTCTCTGACTCCCTTTGAGGAGTTGGCTGTCTTGTAGGCATGTTACGCACGACCAGAGCTCCGCTTTGAGGCAGCTGTCCCATAAAGAAGGCAGTAGGCTTCTTGACTATTGCTTCGGAAATGCGCGAAGGTCCAGAAATTGGTTGATCTCTTGTATATGCTCTCACTCGACCTTCTGCAGCAGCCATGTATGTTGGAGGTAACACTTTGGCAGCAGATCCGAAGGCTGTTCTCTGCGCTTGACCTGGAGGTCGAACCGGAGCAGAACCAGCGAGATATGCTCTGGCGGCAGTTGGTAGCTCAGTCCTGTTGTACATCGCCGAAGTGAGAAGATCTTGAGTAGATTGACGAGCGGGCGGTAATTCAGAAAAGGTTTGACCAGTCTTCACCGCTGTCTTAGGTCTAGCTCGTATAGCTTGCTCAACTTTTTCGGAGAGCGTTGGTTTCTTTTCTTTATTTGAGAGCGTTTCGGGTATATAGCGTGACTTATTGTGCTCTAAAGAGATCTTCTTACGCGGAGAATGCTTCTTAGTCTTTTCAGGTGACTTTATTCTGACTGTCTTTGCGAGCCTTTGGATAGGTGGCGCATTTTGAACGGAATCGTGCGCCGTATTTCGAGGCGACGCCTGTACCGGTTCAGTGTATGTGTATTGCTCGCGTAGCTGAACAGCAGTCGGTCTCGTCGGTCTCGACAGTCTCTCAATGAGTGATACGTTTGGCATTTCCATTCCCATTAATTCGTTTTCTGCTTCTTCGAGGGAAGAGTCGGAGCTAGATACGGATTCGGAACTGGAATCGGAGCTAGATGATACAAAACCTTTTCTTGCATGTTCATGGCCGGATGGTACAGGAGCCATTTGCTGCTGAGTAGACTGAGGCTGAACAGGAGCAGGTAGCGCACCGGCTGAAGGACGTGCGACATCGCAAGTACCAAAATATCCGAGGTTTGCAATAGCTGTACTTCCACAATATTCACATCTTGGACATGTCATCTCGTATATTTGCTCATTCGGAGACGTGTCGGTATAGTAGCTTGCCTTTTGCGAGCTATTGGGAGCGACATTGATCATCTTCTGACTATTGACGACTTGTAGTTGATCCTTCTGTGGTGCAGCTTGCTCTAGTGGTTGAGACTTCTGACTGCTCGTATTTTCGTTACTTGGTACCATAGACTGAGATTGATGAGGCTGGCAAATCCGCCTTTGAGCCGCCCCAATGGCCGTTTGAGTGACTGCTGGTATGCTTTCGTGCTGAACTGCTTTAGGTGGCGCTCGCTTCGATGATCGGCGCATAAGTGTATTGACAGCTGCTTGTGTATCTTTCTGAGGCACACGTTCTCTATCATCAATTGCTGCATCGAGAATAGCAATTGCTGCATCGAGAATGTGCTTGGCGTTTGGAGACACAGGAACTTTTGAAGTCGAAGCGGAAACTTCTCGAGACATCGCTTGTGGACCCTGCTCGACACGCTGCATTTCTCCTTGCATTGACTCTTGACGCTGGGTTTGTACTTCATGACCCTGAACGAAGTAAGGAGACACAGAGCGTGATAAATTGCCGTCACGGCCGTCAGGCGACGCAAAGCGGGAACTGTCTTCGCGGTAGTCGGGACCGGCTCTAGTATGTGCTGCTACCAGAGGAGGAGACGTGAAGAGTGCGCGAAGTTGAAACTCACTCATATGATCATCATCATCTCCGACGTAGGAAGGTGAATTAGAGGGGATTCTGGACGCTTGTTCTGCCTCTTGAGCTGTATCAACTTGCATGGAAGGGAGATGTGCGATATTGTCTTGCATTGTTTCGTCTTCACCGAGATTAGCTTGAGTGGAGTTGTCGGGTTCATTCTGAAGTTCGAATGCAGCTTCGTTGGACTCAGAATCTCGGCCGAGCTCGTCGGGTTTCTGAAGTGTAGAGGAGACGTCGCTTTTATGCAACAACATAGCTTCTATTTCACCTTCAGTATCATAAGCAGTTAGCCGTTTCTTGACTACAGAATCGTTCTCTGAAGATGAAGATCTAGGTTTGAACAAGTTTCCGCTTTTCTTGCCAGGTAGATCTTCCAATGGTTGACTTTCTACTCTTCTTGTGGTTTGCTCTCCAGGATGAGTACTATTGAAAGGTGAACCTGTATTACTTGCTCGTGATATGGGAACTGTCGGTGATGCGGGTGGTGATAGGTAACGGTCCTCAGGTGGGGAAGCTGAAGAAATAAGAATGGGTTTCTTATAAGGTGATATCACATTTCTAATTATTTCTTTGAAATCATCTTCGGAATCGGCTTCTTCAACTTTCACTTTCACATCTCCATCATCGTTTGCTTCAGTCTCGGAATTGCCGCCATCTTCCTCGCTTGATACTGAAGATGCATGTGGTGCGGGAGGTCCTACCGCTTCATTGTTGGGCGATATTGCAGGATTGCTGTCAGGTATCGATTCTTGAAGCAGGTCAACGTCAAGAGATTCTTCTTTATCCATCTTTTCGAGCTTCTGGAATAAATCGTTTTCATTTATACCTTCAACACGTTGCTCAAGTTCTTCGCATTCTTTCAATAATCTTGATACAGCATTATATTTCCGAGTCAGCGTATCTTTCATCTTTAAAATCGCTTGTGAAGTTTTATCGTTCTGGTCTGGTTCCTTTGTACCAGTTGGAAGAGCAATACTAGCATCCCTTCCTCCTGCGTCATTCCAGAGCACATTCGAACCTGCACATGTGCCGGGTTCAGATTGAAGTGAAGCGAATTTAATAATGGGTGATGGTAGAAGAGATTCCCTCTTCAGAGGTTGCGGCGATGGAGAACAATCTTCAGAAATAGATGCACTTCTTAATCTACTTGAAGCACGAGTAGCATAACGATGATGGGGAAGATTGTATGGATGAGGAGAAATAACTGCTCTGGGTCTTGATGTTTGAAAAGGAGGTACATTTTGAACTGGAGTGTGAAAATCAGATTCTACCGCCTCTATATTGAGAGCAGAAGAAAGTTCGGGGGTCATCTCAGGTTTCTCCTTCACTTTAGTCTCGTTTCCGAAAGTCGAATTTGATCCATTTCGAGTTGTAGTATCCAGATTTTGTGATGCCAAACATCTTGTAGCATGGGCTTGGGATACATATCGAGGTTGACTTTTGTGAGCATAAGGGAGGCTTCTTGTTCTATTCACCTTGGGATTACCTAAGCCTGGAGAAGAGGACATGACGGTAGCTGATCTCTCTCTTTCTTCCACCAATGCCGATGCTTCTCTAGATAACAGTACTAATGGACTATCGCTTCTCAAAGTATCATGACTTAGAGTTTGGTCTTCACCTTCCTCCTCTTTTATTTTGTGCATTGAATCATCATCATTATACTCTTGCTGAGGAAGCTTTGAAGTACTCGGTAAAGCTCGAAGACGAGCACTTATCTCCCTACCATGATCTCCAGAACGATATTCCTGCTGTCCATGAACCCAATTCTCATGATTGCTATCATCAACATTGTCTCCTCCGCGAGATTCTATCATTTCGCCAGCTCTCATCTTGTTACCTTCTGAACCGACAGGAGATTCTTGTATTGTATTCCTTCGTCTTGTATTACGAAGGTGAGGTGGTTGGCAACTTGACTGGGCATGAGCTGGCTGTTTCGAAGGGGAAAATACAGCCATAGCTGCTTGTTCATCTTCCTGTAACCACCCAAAAGGTCTCGGAGCCATGATTAAGGAATGAAACACAAAGGAATGAACACCGGACAGCTGAATTGAGGTGGATGTAGTATGTGTCGAATATAAGCGTAGAAGATGAATTGAATCGATATGAGTCGTTACCGAGGTTGGTATTCAACGAACGTAGAAGAGAAAGTGGGAGTGAAATAAGGTGATGAAAAGGAACGAGATGAAGGGATAATGAGAGTTGTCAGCTTTCATGGACAGATATGATGTGGTCAAGGAGATATGAGAGTCTGGCAGGTGGCGTAGGAAGCATCGTATCGGAAAGAGAGAGAGAAAAGAAAGAAGAGGCCTGTGCTTTCCTGCTCTTCGAGAGGAGAGACAGGGGGCGGGTAAAAGAAGAGAAGAACAATTTTAAAATGAGAGAACGACTTACGAGGACTTATTCACTCTGATGAGCAACTTTTGTCTTTTCCTTTCTTCCTTGTGCTGTCTTCTCGAGAATGACCTGCACGGATCCGCTGATTGGGAAGGAGTAGTCAAAGTTGAGTGAAGTCAGTATCGAATGTCTAACGAAGGAGTCTCGAGGTGATACTTCCACTTACACGTCTATACAGCACGATCCAAACGCTCTTCAGCAGCACCCACTCACACTTGTAAATCCCGTTCTCAACCAATTGCAATCCCACTTCCAAAAGGAGAGTAAATCTTCAAACTTCCAATCTGATACTTTCCAAAGCACGCCAAACAACAATGAAACAACTGTAATCTTATAAATAACTTCTAATGTAGAAAGCTTTAGAGGTTGTGAAGTTATTGCAGTTGTTGTTGTTCGTATCTTTAAAGTACTCGATGGTTGTTTTGACGTCGGCTTAGAGGCTTTCTTTGACTTTGAAGTGCTCGAGAGGAATGGCATTGAACGGAACCCACCAGCAAGGGCGGTTTGAGACGCGTTTATCCCTTTCTCATGTGCCTTGAAGCAGACTTGTGTTTTGCGGTACTGTCTACTTGAGTGGTCGTGGTGTAGGCTAGAGCTACATGAAGCAGAGATAGAGCGGGAGGAGGAACGATTGAGTAGGAAGGAAAGAGAGGAGGAGGAGTTTTGTGTTTTTTTGATTTTTCTTTTTTGGGAAAAGAATCAGATATCGGAAATGCAGGAGGGAATGGCCGAAAGGGATCTTCTCGCCTTTTGCCTAGATTTGGAAAGGAATTTGAGGAATCACATTTCACATCGTTCACCCTGCTCGATGTGAAATTTGCCCCAACGAATCGTAGAAGAGAAGGAATTTGATTGTTTGGTTATAAAGCTTCTCGAACTGGTTCGAAGGAATCAGCGACGCGTTCGACAGAGGGGAAGCAAGAGATAGAGAAGCACAGAGCTGGTCGTTGTAAGGGGCGTCATTCAACTCAGATGGAGAGCAGCAGATTCAGGACATTGCCGCCATGGACATATTGGCGATCCGGTGCAGTATGCTACTGTAACATCTGGAGGTCATCATTGCTGTTCTCACTTTACAGTCAGCTGGGCGTGAAAGAAGTGAAGAGTGGGTCTGTAAAGGGAGGTTAGTGATGAAGATGGGATAAAGGCGTGTCGGATGGAGAGAAGCAGAGAAGGGAAGAAAGCAGTCAAACCAAGAGTAGAAAAGTCTTGGATCTGGAAGCGGCCCACCCTCCAGCAAAGCCGAGATGCACGTGATCGGTCGATCAATCCGGCCCGGCACAACCTTGGACGCGACGGGGTGGATGGATGCAAGCGAAGTCAGAGTCAGAGTGAGGAATGGAAAGGAAGAAAAGGAAGGGAAGGAAGTTGGTGTGTACAGGCATGGGAAGAGTATTAATGAGTGGAATAGCATTGTTGTTGTTGAGGAGTAATCTAGATGGTAATGGTGTGTACAAAGTGTGTCACTGCTGTATTGATGTATCGGAAGAGGCCAACAGGAAGGACAGCGGTCGTGCACGATAGCAGCAGGGAGTAGCAGTATGCTATATCCAGTGCAGACTATTGACAGAGCGTTATCGTGCAATGTGCTCGTCACTGTACCGTAGATCTGCGAGTTATCCGGGGATCGTCTCTGTCTGTCTCTGAGTCCTGCGCATATCATTCATATCATATCACGACGGCCGCTTCTGTCTTCTCGCAGACTCCAAAGCGAGAGAGAGAATAGACAGCACTCGTCGTGTCTGCAGTCACCGTCAACGCGTGGACGAGGCTACCCTATCGCACTGCTCTGCGCACTCTGCCGATTCCCTCGCTGCTCCCATCAGCAAGATCAGTCTCGAGAGAGCGAGATACGGCAAGAGAGTGCGCGGATAGCACAAGCATCAAGGCTAGACTAGACCAGAGAGAGCGGATTAGACAACGACCAGTCCTGCTATCTATAGGCTGTTATCAGATAGTGGATAGCCACTCCTCACACACAGGGCGATGGGCGAAGGTCACTCTTCTGGGTCAAGAGATCACGATGAAGATCCTGCAGGCAGCAGAAACAGCAGCAGCAGCAGCAGCAGCAACGGCAATGGCAATGGCAACAACGCCAACGCCAGCACCAACAGACATGCAGTCACTACTGCTTCACTCGCAGCTCACCCATCCACCATGTCGTCCTCCCATCTCGTAGGACCAGGCAGTGCCAGCTCGAGCACCGCTTCGAGCGATGTGACCGCGAGAGCAGCCAAGCAACAATCAGTGAGCGCAACCTCGAATAAGAGCAACACGAAACTCGCACAGGCAGAAGCTGCGGCTGCTGCCGCGCTCGGTGGGGCCTTGAATTCGCCCGCCCTGTCCAACAGCGCTTCTTCGCCTTCCTCCCTTTCGGCGTCCGCCTCTGGTCCTGCAAGCAAGGCTCCCAACAATGATGCGAATGGCAACGTGAACAGCAGCGGCATGAGCAGCAGCAATCTTAGCAACAACAGAGGAGGCGCAAGTAAAGGAGAAGGTACAATTACAAACAGTGCTTCAATTGGTCCACCTACTCCCTCTGCGACAAGATTACCTTTCTTACCTTCAGCTTTAAAGAAGACTTCAATGAACTCAAAAAGCAATAACACCAACACCGCTTTCAATCGTCCATCTTCATCGCATTCGGATACTTCTGAACGAAACAAACTAACTTCGGCGGCTTTGAAAGCGGAAAAACATAGGAGAAAGGAAATGAAAAAGGATTATAAAGTACATTCTATCATCTCCACTAAAAACTCGGGTTCTCAAAAGGAAAATCCGAGTAAAGATGATGATAACAATAATGACATCTCGAGTACAAGTACTATATTGACAAATGCCTATGAGAAATCTTATAACGCCTCTTCTGCAAAGGTACGTTCTAAAAGAGAAAGAGAAGAAGCTAGAGAAGAAAGGGAAAAGGAACGTTTATATGGCGTCAATATGGGAAGTCATACCACTACTTCATCATCTTCTTTGATACCTTCGTCATCTGCATCTTCGACTGGTCCTCAACAGCAACCAGCAAACCCTTCGAATTCACCTCCTTCTTCCCAATTAAACAATTCTACACCTGTTGATTTCATGCAATCACAGTCTGACGGCTGGCCACTCAACCATACTACAAAAGGAACTGGAATATCTTCTTCATTGAATGGAGGACAACCACTTTCGAAGAAGAAATCTAAAACTCCTTCTCGTAATAACAAAGTACCTTCTTCTAATTCACCTCCATTACAAGAACCTACTTCTTTAGGTTTCGCTTCTCCACATATGAGTCCTGCTCTAGTAGAATCAGGACAACAAGGTGTTTTCACAAGAGATAATTCTTTTATTCGGCCTTCAAGCAGTGGACGTGGTAGTAGTGGATATATGAGCCCTTCACGTCTTGCTAAAAGCTTAAAGAAGGCTACATCCCCTTCCTCATCATCGGCTAATAAGGTGCAAGGTGAACAGTTAGCTGATGGAGAACGACGTGATTACTTGGATCATAAAAATGGAGTTTTCAATAATGGTGGAAACACTGGGGAAGGTGGTGATCATAACAACACTTCGATGCGAAAGCGAAACGCCAATACTGGTGACGGAGGAGGAGACATACTAGGTGAAGATAGTGAGAATGAACGTATAAATGCAAGTGGTAGACGTAAAGATATTCAATTACAATTCTCACCAAGAGTAGCAAAACCATTAAATATTTCATGGAGAGCTATTAAAAGAAAATTCTTATTAGCTTCTACTGGTACTCCTTCTTCAGGTGAAGGAAGTAGAAGATCTGAAACTAGTGAAACTTCGGGTGGTTCGAGAAGAAGAATGTATGCTTCTCATGCGGCAAATCAGAATACTCATCATCATGGTGAAAAAACAGTACATATTCAGGGTATCGACGATGGGCTTGGAGAAGAGGATTGGGAAGTTAACCAGGTAGGGGATAGATCTTATAGTCTTTTGACAGTATCACGCTGACTCGCTTGTCATACAGGTCGTTGTTGACAATGATTGGTTTGACGACGAAGGGAACCCAATTCTATGGGGAGGTTCAACACCATCAGGATCAGCACTGAATGGAACAGGAGGAGCGGGTAATAGTAATGCACAAAATAGTCATAATGGTGCTGATAAACATGGTCACGGTGGTCATCAACATGGTGCTGGTGGTAGCGGTGAAAAAGTTTCAGTTTCTGGAAGAGAAACTAATACGAATAGATCGGAAACTGCTGGTAGTTTGATTATCAATCCTACTATTAAAGTTATTGATGGTATCGTTACTTTCTTCAAAGGTTATCTAATTCCAAAGGTACGTCTTTCCCCTTACTTTTGCTATTTCCTAGCGCCTTGGCATGAATCACCTCGAAGAAGGGAATTAGGGCCGAATAAATACTTATTTTATTTGATTTCTTTCCTTCCTCTCAGTGCGCATACTTTTTTGAACCAAGATTTGGAGACCCAGAAAAAGAGTTGAATTTCCGTAAAGAAAGATGGTATAACACCAAGCGGAATGCAGCGTTTGGTTGTTTTTTCTTGATTTTGAATTGGATACTATTAATTGCACTTATTAAGATGCAGGGTACCTATCAAAAAGTATTATATTATGGTGTTTTAACTTTATTCGTTTGGCCTATGCCTTTCTTTGTAGCTTTTGATTTGCCAAGAACTTGGCCCTTATTTTATTCTTTTTGGGGTATGACAGCTGCTATGATACCTGGACTCAATGGTAGTAAGTTATAGAGAGTTTAAAATTCCTAGCTTTCTTCGTACCGACTGCTGACGATACGTGGTATCTTTCTCTGTCCATACAGTCATATCGATGTATGTCTGTCACTTCTTGATAGACGGATCTGAAGCATGCAACGGTCAAACCTTCCTCACCATACACTATTACACGACCGCTTTCGCCGTAGTTGCTCTCTTCGCACTGCATATCAACCGTCTCGCTGCTGTTTGTTGGCAAATCGTCCTCTGGATTTTGATTTGCGTCATGCTTGTGAGTGGTCTGCTTACGATTTGTTTGTCGCATAGTCCCAGCTTACATGAATTGATGTCTGCCCTCGCCGCGCACAAAGCTTCCGGAAGCAGCAAGTTATGCTCGTACAGGAATCAATTTCCTCATCTTTTCAGCGTTTATCGTCTATCTACATTTCCAACAAGAAAAAATCGATAGGAGAATGTTTACCTTGAGAACTCAACTTAAAATTTCTTATAGAGCATTACAAAAATCTCAAATTGCAGAAAAGAAAGCAGCAAATAGTAAAAAGAGATTTATTTCTTACATTTTCCATGAAGTTAGAGTACCTTTAAATACTGCTTATTTAGCTTTTCAAAATTTACAACATTCAAATGGTTTCAATAGACAAGATGAGGATCAAATGGTTGAAGTTTATGCATTAGAGTCCAGTTTACAACAAGTTCAACAGGTTTTGAATGATGTTTTAGAGTATGCCAAATCTCCTTTCAGCGAAGCGATACATAAGCTGACTCTTCTTTTTCTTTCCCCTTCTAGTCTTCAACGTATGGACGCTGGTAAATTCGAATCCTCTTCTCAACCCTTCAACTTCCATCGTGCTATCAACGCGCTTGTTGCGAGTCTCAAGGTCGCTGCTACAGCTAAACGTCTTCAACTCGATGTGCAGCTTGACGAGGCCATTGACAATCTACCTCAGAGCATGGAAGTGAATGGACAGAAAGCAAGCTATGTCATTGGAGACGAGATTCGTCTCCGACAGGTCTTGACCAACATAGCCAGCAACGCAGTGAAATTTTCAAGAGAGGGTAAAGGAGGCATCAAAGTACGCACAAAGCTCATCTGGCCTAGTCAAGACGAGGACGGTGACTACGACGATGGCGAAGGAAGAGAACAGCGTAGAATTAGCCAAGGCACTGATTGTTCTGGTAACGGGACCAGCGAGGGCTTGAAAGCAAGAACAGAATGGAGAGATACCGATATCACTCCTATGAATGGTAATTCTTCCAAAGATACTCCTTATACCGATTCTGAAATGACCTTTGATGGCATAGGACGGCGATCAAGTAGAGAAAGAGATATAGAAAAAGAAGCCGGATTGGAAACGAATATTGAACAAATCAACGATGAAAAGGATAAAGGAATCACTCAATCTGCTTCGTATCCTCCAACACAACTACCCCGTCAAGACAGCGATGAATCCGATGGATCTAACCCCTATGGCAGCAAGCGGAGAAAAGACTTTGTCATAGTCCGTATCGAAATTGAAGATGATGGTCCAGGCATCAGACCCAGTGATATGGTCGATCAGAGACTATTCAGTGCGTATGTGCAAACGGAGATTGGCAGGGTTCAAGGTGGAAAAGGAAGTGGTCTTGGATTGGCCATTGTCAGAGCAATTGTGCAGATGACACGCGGCCGTCTAGGAGTACAATCCTCTAGTAAAGGTACAACTTTTTGGATCGAGCAGCGGTATCATTTCGCAACTCAACAAGAAGTGGAAGCTCTTCAAGCTCTACAAGATTTACCTACTCCATATTCGTTTAATCCGGAACCATCACCTAAACTTGTCCGACCACCTGTTAAACCTTACAAAGCTGGAGAATCTTCTTATTCACAATATTCAGCCTCTAAAATGGAAGTTGGTTTGCAGACTGAACCTCCTCTATTATCGACTCCTTCATCGGAAACTGACCGACCTCTGCTCATGGCTGCTGGTGGTGGTCTCCCGTCTCCCACGCAACTTCAAGCTTCTCACGGCAATGCAAACATGTCTGCTGAAAGTATACGTGCTGCATCAGCTTCTATCTCCTCGCTGCCAAGTATGACTAGCGGTGGTAATACGAGCACAGTAGGAAATACCTCAGCTACGAATGCTATGGACATTCACTCTCCACTCACATCAGAACAATGGAGTCAGAATAATGTCGAAAGATCTGTCATGCCTACAATGAGCGTTACAGCCCCGACACCTCCAACTCAAAACACTCCAGGAGCAACTTCACCACCCGTTCCTTCACCTACTCGATCTTCAATGTCACAAGTACCCTTCCCTAGTCCTGCAAATTCAGCAACTGCAACGCACGCTAGCGGGCAAAGTAAAGTTTACGCCCCAACTGCGAACAGAACTTTTAGCGATGATGCAAATAGTGCAATGAGCGCCGCTGGATCATCAAGATCTGCCGGGCAACCAGGCTCGGCACCTTTCGAATCGCCAGTGGGTGAAGACGCCTTCACTCCTATGACTCGTCAGATCGTTACTACATCCACGCCGGACGGAGAGTATCCACCCGCTAGAGATGGCCGGGTGTCCCCTCTTCCAATGCCTCCTTCCGTAAGATCTAGACCCAGCTCGCAGTCGAGCGTCCCTAGTGTCGCTATATCTCAGGCTAGCACGAGCGGAAGCGGAGGAGCGGCGAACACGAATGGAGAACGTCTAAATGCATTAGTAGTCGACGATGATCCTTTGACTAGGAAATTAATGTCTAGAATGATGACTAGATTAGGATGTCAAGTTGAAGATGCTGAAAATGGTCAAATGTTCTTAGATGTTGCTTTAGGTAATAAAGAACAAGGCAGAGAACCTAAAATATTTGATATTGTTACTTTAGATAATGCTATGCCTGTTATGACGGGTGAAGAAGCCATCAAGGTTTTCAGAAGAGCTGGTAGAAAGGACTTAGTCGTTGGTGCGACTGGTAATGCTCTAAAGGGAGATCAAACTTCATACCTAAGGGTAAGCGCGTTTTCACTACATTTACGAAAGCAATGTATCACTGAGACCTGACTGACGCCTTTTTCCTTTCCTTATATTTTGTTTGATTGGCTACACAGGCTGGTGTCGATACCGTTCTTACGAAACCTATCTCGGCAAGGGATCTTACTGCCCAGCTTACCCTCGCTCGAAGACGACGTCAATTAGCAGAAGAAGTAGTGGCACGCTTAGCAGAAGAGACAGCGGCAGCTATCGCACCAACATAATCGACGCAGTAGTCGGCACGGCTGGCTTGGAAACTCCGGCTTGCGCTTATGGCACCTTTTTTTCTTTGGTTGGGGTATACCTATATCTCACCTACTCTTCGCACAAACACCCTCGCCTTTCCTTCTTACTCTTACTCCCGAACTCGAAAAAGCATGTCAACCTGGAAATGAGTCCGCGCACATTACATTATACACGATCATAAACGCGCGGGTCCCTTTATCGAATCAAGCTGTTACTATAGGAAAAACAAGGCATCTATTGGCCATGCCAGCAGAACCAACTTTATCAACGAGTCTCTCCCTTATCTTCCAAATCAAAAAAAAACAAACTCCCCTCGATTTCCAACCTAAATATACCCTCGGTAATCTCTTAACGACAAATTCAACAATAGAGGCCCTTACAAACCATTTGAAGTCTTTCTCGTTCTAATCGTCAACCCTTTTCGTCGCAGATCTTTGTAAGTACTCAGTGTGGGACTGTTGTTTCTTGAATATTATACATGGGATCTAGTTTCAGAATAGAATTGCTATCCGTAACCTTGATTGTTTCGACGAAGGGATTCGATTCTGCTGACAGACTCACAAAAGCACAATAATTAAAGGTACCGGTTTGTCTCTTGTCAAGATATCCATCTCGTCGACTCACTGCCTGTTTGCTTGCCTTTATGTTGTCCTATTAATGTGGGATGGCTACTGATGATCTGTGTCGGCCCGAGTGAATTGGTGGCGAGATTGTCTGCTGATTATCGCACACGATGATGATATTGACCCACAAGGAAAGGCTCGCGTATTCTTTCCTTCCTGCCAACAACCATTCTATCCAGTCCAGGTTCATAACTATTACATATCCGCACCTATGGTACTCTGTCTCATCTGCTGGGGT
The DNA here is from genome assembly GCA_022835595.1 of Cystobasidium ongulense. NCBI lineage: Eukaryota > Fungi > Basidiomycota > Cystobasidiomycetes > Cystobasidiales > Cystobasidiaceae > Cystobasidium > Cystobasidium ongulense. The sequence continues at coordinate 413,389 of BQUP01000009.1, read as the reverse complement.
GTGTATGCCGGAGTGAAGAAGGCGCACCAGACCATCGAAGAGCGCAAGTGAGTCTCCTCTATCTAAGCTGGTCTATAACAAGGAGAGCACTCTAGCTAAGCCATGTCAATCAATGAATGAACCAACCAACCAACAGAGAAAAGAAGCGCATCAAGAATGGCGAAAAGGCTTCTCCAAGCGATGAGAAAGCCGTCCTAGCATCATCCACGACCAACGAATGCACCTGCTCCTCGGTCGATGGCGAGCACAAAACATGCAGAGCATGCAAGGCCGCGCTCGTCGAAGAGGTGCCTCCTCCTTACCATGAAGCCACTGCTGGCAGCTCTCGAGCTGTCATGAGCAGCACGGCTTGAAGAGGTGCTTCCATGAACAGCCAGTCGCAGGTGGCGCCACCAATACTTATCTCGGGATCGCGCAACTCTACGCGGCTGCCGTGGTCGTGTCGTCAGGTGTAGCTCTATCACAACACATGTAACTATCAAGTGAGTAGCTGTGTCGACATTGCTGCGCTTGTCCATGTATCCAGGCTGACCAGCTTCTTTCAACCACCCAGTTCTTCTTCGATCAATATGCCCGCTTTCATGCTTTCCTTCTGCTTTACCCATCCATATCTGTTATGCCATCAACGAGTCCTCCATACGTTTCATGTATCGTTCATACTCTCGCCTCAATGTAGCCCCTCATCATGCTGGTATTCAGTCCATTCGTTCGTAACGTTCTCGGATTCTCACTGGCCTCCTCACGAGCTGTTGACTGCAGAGCTTCACACTCAGCCTTGCTTTACATTCTCTCACATCTACAGCCTCACACAGGCCAACCGCGTTATCTCTCAATCCACGACAGGTCAGCTTGTCCTGATCGAACGCAGCTCCTAACTTGAGGGCAAGCATGGCCAAACACGTCCATCATCATCCATCATCACGTTCACAGCTGGCACGGGCATGCGAGGCGAGACTCGAGAATGCTCGTCTTCTTCTAGCCAACACATCCAAGACGACACACTTGGATGCGTCGAGTGTCCTATGCCCAGAGCTCAATCTCGAGGTGATAGAGTCATTGCAAGTGAACACAGCAAGCGGACGCAGTGAATAGACCCGAGTCAGAGAAGCAGGGTAGCCGAGCATAGACAACTGCAACGTGTTCAAGCACAGCACACAACCCTCCACACCTCGCACCACTGGCATGCGTTGTAGTGCTACAACGCCACATCCGAACAAGACATCGCATCAGCAACAAGAACACAATGTCTAACTCCACGGCATTACTACCAGAACAGAACCGCGACTCCACAGGCTTCGTATCGTATCAGATATCGAGCCTACCAACCGCCATTCGTGTAATACTATCGCTACTCTGCGTCGTGATTGGGCTTGGGCTGTGCTCGGTGTCCCCGTATGCTGCTATATGGGGCACCCAGTGGCAGAGCAGCACATCCACACGAAGGCGACAAGATGGGATAGAAGGGAGGAACAAGTGGAGATTCAGATTGGCTGGTGGTGTGTTGGGTATATTCACCGGCGGATTGGGTTCAGGTGAGCTCGATATCGCTTGTGTTAGAGCTTGAGAAACACCTTAAACTTCGCATAGCACCTCTACTGATCCAAATTATTATTCCATCATTTTCGTTTCATTCCCATGCGTACAGCGTATACGATACTTCTGCTCTCATTCGCTGTCTTGAGCACTCAAGACGATCCATCCTTTTCGCCATGGGCTATAATCGCAGTTTCATTGATCTCAGCTGCTATAGGAGCTATTATAGGAGGAAGATGGAAGGCTATGTCACGTCTATTCTTGACATTCATAGGAACGTGAGCATGATCCGGTTGCTTTTTCCCTGTGAAGGCTGCCTATCTTCTTGTACAAGCGTAGAATGAGCTAACAATCTACTTTTCCCCCTAATTTATTATGAAACAGTATTTCAATAACCCTATTATTCAGTACTTCATTTCGAATAAAAGCAAAATTAGGACGTCTAATTATCTTCACTATCATTTTCATAATTACCCTAGTTACTTCGTTTATATTCTCGTTATTACCTCGTAGTACATTACAACATATTTCTAATAGAATCGCTATATTCCTCAGTACAACTACAGGAGCTTGGTTAAGTTGTGGTATTGGTATTGATATTCTTACAAAGACGGGATTGGTGGATGCTCCTACTTTACTTGCTAGTCAGAGTGGAATATTCAAAGACAATCCATCTAAAAATGGGGATGGAAATGTGGGCAATGTAGTTAGGTGGAATGAAGGGAAATGTAAAGGATTATTGGCTGGAATGTGGTTACTGTAAGTACCAAAGGAACACATTACAACCTTGCAAGTACCATTGCTGATACCATGCCTTCTCGATTTTCTAGTATAGTAGTCGGGACTGCTTTCCAACAATGGCGTTATTCCGTTATAGGCGATGATCCAGAAGAGGTGGGTTTGAACGAAAGTCTTAGCCGACACAAGAGGAAACTTTGGCTAAATCACATGTCATCGTTTTTGTATTGCTCCGTTCCGTCCGGATAGTCATGGAATACTTACTTAGGTAGTCTTTTATCAAATGATAAAACGATTACATCAAGTCTGCGAAACACAAATAACACAAACTCGGGAGGATTGCTAGACGGTAATCGAGCGGGTATCTTTTCGAAATCTGAAAATTGGTTCAGGAGAATGTTTAGATCTTCTTCTGAAAAGAAAAGAAGAATGATGCCAGCTACTTATAGGTTACCTTCTGAACAAGAAGGTCATATTGGCAATGAGAATCTTATACCTGCTTTACATGGGGATTATGAGCAGCACGGAGGAGAAATAATGAGGGAAGTGCACAGTCCTGGAATTAGCGATGTGAGAAGACCGAACGCACCTGCGAAATACGATTCATTCGGTTATTCGACTGTTGGACTAGGATTATACAATCATGATGCACATGATGCAAGAGAAGCGTATTATGCACCATACGATGAGGAATATACTTCTTCTTCTAGAGGTGCTTACGATGCAAGAGAAGGAAGAAGCGGTCTGTTACCGACTTATAACCCTGATTTATATACTCGAGAACTAAGGCAAGGACTCCCTCGTCATGATTCAGAACCTTCCTTCCGCTCAGTACCTAAATACTCACCTCCGAGAATTGAGAATACGGTGGAGTCACAATCGGTGCCGTTCGGACGAGAGGGAACTTTCACGAGTCGAGTGATTGAAGAACCAGAACATTATCAAAGAGAGAGACAAACTCTTATAGCTCCATTATTACCACAAGCTAGAGCATCAGAGGGAGGATCACAACCTCGGGTAGGAGAGGAAGAAGAAGAAAACATGAGATCCGTTCCAATACCAGCGACTCCTTCATTAGTCAATGCGATTAAAAGAGTATCAGAAGCACAAGCTCAAGCACGTCAATATCGAATAAAAGAACAACAAGCTCAATTATCACCTTCTTACCCATCTCTTTCTTCCAGAGGAGAAGGTCATAATATAGCTAGCTCTTCTTCAGCTTCAGCCGCTACTGGTGACATTAATTACAGGATGCCCGAAAATGAAAGAATAGCGCTTAAACAAGCTGCTATTAGAAGACAAGCTTCAGCGGAATGGTGGTCTGAAGTAGAGAGGAAAGCTAATGAACAAGCTCATAGAGAAAAAAGTCCTGGTCCTGCATTGAATCAAAGAATTAGCTCACTACCTGGCAATGGTGGTGTGGCAAGAGGTGGTAGTATCAGTATCAGTGGATGGAGAAGTAGTAGCGCTGGGCACAGACGGTAGAAGAAAGAAGTGGTGGAGTTCTAACACTATCATCTGTGCGTCCCGTATGTGCTCAGCAACAATTCGTATATCCAGTATTGCGCCAAGATTACCTGATATGGTATTGCTCGAGTACATAAGTCGTGTAAAGTAGAGTATCAGCAGTTTATCAGAAATACTGTACAAAGTTCAAGATTTCATCACTGTCTCAGCATCTATGGCTTTCTTCTCGTTCGCTGGAACTGAAGAAACAGATCTGACATGCAGGTACATCGATTATGGAAAAGAAACGACTGCAGGAAAATCTCGAAGGTACAGTGATTTACATAGTGTCATCAGTCGCTGTATCACTATCTTCAATTGTAGGTGTTGGAGTATGTTTCGACCTTGACTGTTTCGATTGCGTCTGAGTACGAGGCGGAGGTACGGCAGCAGATGTTTGTTTACCTTCTTGCTCTTCCTCTTCTTCTTCAGATGACTCATTAGCTTCTTCTTCCTCTTCTTGCTCGTCGCTGTCTTCCTCCTCCTCCTCTTCCTCGATGACAGGCTGGGGTTTCCTTACAGCCGGTTTGGGTTGACGTGCTGACCTTCGTGCCGAACCTGTACTTGGAGCGGGAGTACTACTTTCATCACTTTCTACTGAGGGTGTTTCAGATATAGACCGAGATCGGCGAGCTCTGATAAGAATTGGTACAAAGTCAGCTCTGCGCATACTCAAATCAGATGCAGAAAATGATGGGATTTGAGATTACTCACGGAGTTTTCTTGCTGCTGGACTTTGGTCTAGGAGCAGCTGATCCCCTTCTTTTGCCGCGAGTAGCAGTAGTAGTAACTACGGAATTATTCCCAGGTTGACTTTCATCACCAATCTCCTCATTTTCATGCTTTATCTCGTCAAGGAAGTCGACTACGCCATGCAGTTCATCGAATGCTCGGAATTCTTCCTCTGTCATTGGTCGAGTCGCTTCTTCGTACTGTTTGCTCAAATTCGAAGTGAACTTCAGAAGAGCATTCTTGGTGACTGCGTCTTTGATAGGGCGGTGCTGTAAGGGCAGGTATCAGATCTGGATATGTCGACCCTGTTATATTAGAAGGCAAGGCCTTACCATTTCAAGCTGTTCGGCAAGCAACGTTAGTTTCTTGATTGTCCATTCATCCAGATTGTCAGGCAGGTAAAGCTTGTTCAGTAGCTGACAGAAAAGCTTGCGTGTTTCCTTCTTTCGTTCTGTATAAATCTTCTTCAGTAGATCTTGCGCGAGCTCGGCTTGAATCGTCTGATCAACAATGAGACCTTCGATGGCTCTGCAAGTCCATCCAGGTAAGTAGAGGCTAAACGAGTAAGGTAAGTGTTAACCACCTACACTGCCTTTCTTGGATCTGTCCAGTCTAGGAGCTGATTCGCCAATTGAGTTGGCGAAACCATCATTGAAGGGTCGTCGAGCTCATCGTAAACACCGGCCAGGATTTCGAAAGTAGGGATGAAGATCTATAATGAGCAAAACGGATCAGCGACAGAGTCTAAACTAAAAAATGAGGTCGTCATTCCAACTTGCCTCTTGCATTCTTTTCTGATTAGCAGATAAAGAATAGCAATACACAGGGAAGAAGTAGCTTAAGCACTGTCTCAGTTCTAGATTGTCCACTGTCTCTGGAGCAAAGTAGACCAGAACGAGACGTTTGAGAACCTGATTAGACGAAAAGATGCTTAGTAGACGATACTCGCATGGTTAGACAGCTAGACACACCTCTCCGTCGGTAAGTATACCAGAAAGCATAAGTTTTGCAATACCAATAGCGGCGGTGGCTTGTACTTGCTGCGAGTCTTGGTTGAGGGCATGAAGAAGGAAATCGACTACAATCTCCGACTTTGATAAGGAATGTTATGGAGAGAATACAAGTGGCATCAGTTTTGGTCTATGCTTTTACTGACGGCGAGACATAACTTACGCCATAGCCCTTGGGCTCCAGGAACGAAACACCATACAGCATCAGAGAATCAAACAGAATCTGATAGATTTTGACCTGCAGTTCGCCTTCAGTAGCTTGACTTTGATGGATAAAGAGACCGAATGAGTCCAAAGCCATATTCTTTGATTGTTGTCGTCAGCACGCCATTTCACCGACAAAACTCGGAAAAGGGCCTACCTTGTCTAAGAGTCCGCACAAACCCAAACAGATTAAGCCTTGCTCGCGAATCTCAGGCTCCTTACTCTTTACGCTTGGAACGATCAGTTCGTGCACTAAACCAATAAGGGTAGCATTATCTTGAAGGGACTGTTTGGAGGATCATCAGTCTGCGCAGAGAGCGAATAGCATGGATCGTGGTACTCACTCCACCAACTCGTTCAAGCAAAGCTCGTACAAGATCGAGGCATCTCAAGTATGTATCCTTCTTTTCCGGATCGAGACGCTGATTTTGAACTTTCTTAGCTGATTTTTCCATTTTTCGTCTGTACGCCGCAGCGATATCTTCGGGTGTAGCGGTTTCAAGGTCTAAACCATCATCTTCGTCTTCCTCCTCTTCCTCCTCTGGTTGTTGTTCATCTTCATTGTCTTGCTCATCGGTGGGAAGGGCTGATTCGGCTCGTCCCGATGCTATTGCGTCCTCGCGTACATTCTGTACGACTTCAACAATCACTCGCATAAAGTCTCTTTCCCCAGATGAGAGTTTCAAGAGAACGTCCATACTCATGGGGACGAGCTCAGCGGGCAGACGTGCATCCGAGATCATGTCACCTAAGAATGAGCGTTAGCTATAAGAGATGCACAATATTCTACCCAGCATGACAGAATACTCACGTATCAAAGTAAACATCTTTCTCCTTCCAATTTCATCTCCGTAATCTGCCATGAGGGCGATTTCGAGTAATTGTCCGGTAATAAAGCATGTACCTTCATAGTCTGCGGCAAGTCCGCCGTCAAATATAGGTTCTTCCGCCAATCGCTCAGCTTCTGCAATGACAGCTTGCATCTGATCATGTAGAGCAACAAGAGTCGAGAAAGAGTCTTGAATCCGGAATGCTAAAGCTGTTATAACTGGAAGGCATTCCTCTAGTCTTGCTTCGTCCTGGGTACGGATGTACGTGGTCAGAACTCGGAAAGCATTGTATAGTCAGGCGAGCTTACGTTGACAGCTTTGCAGTAGGAGATATATAACTTGGCTAGTAGGACTGAGTCAGGGGACAAATCGGTCCAGTATGTTTCTGTGAGAGATTTATCAGTACCCTGACACCAGGCTTGCGTACAGGGCCTCGCGCATACCAGGGAATTGCAAAGCCGTTGCCAAATCCTGCCTAGTCTCGATGACGCTATTTAAGGCATCTTCCGCTACCTTTGTCCCTCGAATAACGTCAAAAAGCCCAATGAACTAGACGGAAGAGGGGATCAGCTTGAGGAACAGTGTTGTTTGTGAGATAATCATCATACGCACCTCTAGTAGACCACCTTCTACATTTCCAGCCCATTTACCAATCAATTTAGCAGCAGTCTTCTTAACGCTCTCTTCTCGATCTCTTAGACCATTCTTTACGACGATATTCCGCTGTTCAGGCGAGAGGACCGCCATATTTGGCAATTCAGCTAGCGATTGTGCATAGATAACCTTCCTGTTTATAGGATCTATATCGCGACTTCGTGAAAGAATGTACGGCAGTGTTGTAGGGTGAAGATCTAAATTGCACATCGCAGCTCTTCGTACTTCACTATTTACACATTCATAGCAAAGGATGGTCAGTACAGTTGCTGAGTAGCTGGGGCACACGGGTCGAAGGAAGAGAACGTACGCTGCGGGGTCGTATTGCATGATATCGAGCAGAACTCTCGTTGGGGTCGGCTCTTTCTCCTCATCATCGCTGTCATCGCCATTGTCGACTCGCTTAATGTCCAAGCTACCATCACTAAGTTCTTCTGGATTCTGTAGTTTCGCGAGACCATACACCGCCTGTACGCGAATGGAAGGTTCTTTATCCTTGACGCGTTCGAGGAGGCTGTCTAGGAGTGACTCGTAGTCGGAGTCACTGTGTGAGTATTACTAGAGATGTCAGCGGACTTTCAGAGCACACTGCAGTGTACGGGTATAAAGTAGGCTTGACGCACTCTAGCTCTCCAAGCCCGTTAATGAGGGTCGCCACAAACTGAACAGAGCGGAAACGAACGTTCTTGTTCGCAGCAGAGAAGCCTTTTAGTAGATGTCGGAGTACGTTCGAGGTTAGTCTAGATGCAGCATTATCTGTCACGGAAGCTTCACTGCTCTCGCCTGCTGATAGCAGAAATAAGCACCGTTAGATACCAGTCCGATCACGCGTTTGTAAACAACGGCTGGAGAGTAGAGGGGAGGCAGCTCACCACCTTGACGCGCCTGCTCCTGTTCTGTAGCGAGTGCGATGAAACCACAGATGCACTTGATGATCCTGTCCGCTTCCGTGATGCCTCGCTTGAGGGGCAGGATGCGATTGATGCAATTCTCCTTGAGAGTCGTGATGAAAGCTATTTCACCTGTGAGTTTCTTTATTTTGCCATTCGAGCCTCTTTCCACGACTGTAGAGCACTGCTGGAATAGCTTGTATGCTATATTGATGTTCTTGCGGTGGTTCGAGGCCGTCTTTTGCGATTGTTCGAAACAGTTGGCTAGGATGCCTGGCGCGCTTTCGAGGTTGAAAGCGGGTGCGGGCATGGCGTCTGCTTATAGGCAGTACTCTTCAGAGAGCCCTGAAGCTCCTCTAATGAGCTACGAGTGCTCCGCTCTTGATGACTGTGTCTGTGAACGTCTCGTTGGCAAGAAGTCAACAACAGAGCTGCAGTGGCAAAGGCAACAGTGATAGAGCAGCATGTCGCTCTGTTCCCAATTGTGTTGTCCAGAGCACCGTTACACATGATAGGCAGTAAGAGTTTCACACGCATCGTATAATCGTGACGGTGTGTGGATTCGCAATACTTCGAGGCGTACAAGTCTCTTTCCGCGAAAGCCAGACTCGCTGGATCACAGGCTACAAGTGAACCGAGGGTACTCTACTGATTGTCGACGTCGGTCAGTCCTGTCCGTTGTGGTACATGCTGCACAGTGCATACAGTCTTCTTGCATCCGGATGCTCGAATCGGGCGAAAGAAGATCGACTGCTGACCTTAGAGCGGCGCGCGTGGCAGTCCACGATAGAAATAATCTGTTCGTCTTCGCTGGCTGTCTTCACGTCTGCTCTCACATAGCCTTGGATAGCACCCACACGCAGCAGATGCACACTGGCATCCACCCTCATCCATAGCTGGCTCTCTGGAGGTCAAGCTTCTGTCTTCTTTCCCGCTGCTTTCTATCGAGCCCGCATGAAGCTGCGCATATAGACTCGAAAGACGCGTCCGTGAGCGCCCGGGCAGCAGCAAAGAGCCATCAAGACCTCAGCTCCTCTAATACTGGCACTGCCGCTGCTCCAAAGCCAGCCGTGCATATCGCTGCTGTCGTAAAAGAAAGTCGTCGATCAACCACTTGTCACACAATCCGACAGCCATCAAGCGCAAGCGACAGGCCAGCGCGAGCGTGGGTCAAGTGGAGCTACGTGAAGCTGCTGCCATGCACCACGACTCGCTGCTGGACTTCCTGCAGGTCTATGCGTCTCCAGCTCTGCTCTTCAACCAGCAGGGAGAGCTGCTCTACCAAAATCGCGCATCAGAGCTATGTGAGGGAGGCGAGATTGCGACCGAAGTGCAAGCGCAGAGCGCCATCTTCAAGCAGCCATCGCTCCAATACATCCTTCCTGTCGAGATCCACACCTCCATCTACATCAAAGTCCCGTCCGAAGACGTCCACTTCAACTTCACAAAGCCCCATCCGGAAGCTGCTGCTACATCGACCCGATCATCTGCCTCGAGACGCTCAAGCTCAAGCAGCACCAGCTCTTCGATAGCCAGGCCAGGTTCCTCCTCTAGCCGGCCGTCGAGTGCTAAACGGAGAACTCGCCCGTCGAGCAAGCAGGCCTCTCTAGGTGGTTTGAGCAATGGCTCTGCTGGTGCGGGTACAAGTACGGGCAATGGGGACGCAGCAGACCAGTGGGAAGATGAAGACTGTTCAACTCCAACCGGGTATGCAATTGAGCGTCGTCAGCTGCAATGGATGGTGACGCAAACAAAGTGTAAGCGAGTTGTCGCACTTGCCCAAGAAACAGCTTCAGTCACAATACCTCAAATGAGCGCAAAAGATCTAGCAGAGCAACACAAGGTAACAGCCATTATTAGCACATCCTGGCAAAATCAACCTCGCTTTGAAGTACTCAAACGTGGTGGTGGTATCATGGGAGACAGTGTAAGAAGCTTCAATTGGGACGATCATCCACTCGGACCGATACGCTCCTGGCCTCAAGCACGCGTTGAAATGGTCGGACTCGTCCTTCGCTCTCCTGTACCAATGACAGCTTATCTGGAGCACGCGGGTTATGTGATTTACAATGATGCCTACATTGCCGTTCTCGGCCAGACCAAGCATCAAGCCGGATGTAAGTCAATATAGCTGATGTTCGGACCAATCAATTCGATAGAAGCATTCCAACTGATGGTTTTGAGTTGCTTTGTATAGCCCTAGGAAAACCCGCTATTGACGTTTGGGCCGAGATCTGGCAATATATTGAAATACCTCTTCAAGAAGCGATGAATGGGATACCAGTCGAACGACATGAACAACCCCTCTTTTTCGAACGTTTGCAAGATGGTGGGTCGAACAATCGTCATGAGGTGTGTTCAAGTCCATTTCACCGTGATAACTAAGGCTCTTGCTGACGACTTTGATCCTTGTTGACAAATGTGGGTGGTTCAGGAAGTACATGCCACTTGGTGTAAGCGATTCAGCACTGCAATACACGGAGAGCCTTTGGCTGACTTCGTTTCACAGATTACATACCATATTGGGGAACAGACAGGGTCATTGGTAATCTTCACATGCTCTTCGAGAGCCACCACACAATCAGCAACCGTAGATTCAACACCATTAACGAGCTCAGTGCAAACCTTCTTAATTCGAGGAGCACAATCGATCTCTGTCGCAATGCGCTCGAAGTACTCAGTCACCTCGACGCAGATCTACCATACTGTCTTGCGTATACTACTGTCGACTATCAGCCGCCCGAAATGCTGGCTACCTCGGACGATGCCATGGATGGAAGTTCTGGTATGAGAAAGGATCGTCACATCTCTATTTCTAGCAGTGCAAGCTCGTACTCTACGAATGATCTTGAAAATCAGTCCAACATATATATCTTTGCTCTTCAAGAGACCGTCGGATGCGCTTTCGATTCGAGCATAGCTCCTTCCCGTATAGTGGTCGATACCGACGATGATGCTTCTACACCCTTAGCAATGCCTGGTAGCGACACTTTGGCACAGCAACTACCCACAACAGCTGCTTGGCAAGCTGCAATGGTCGAGATGGTCAAAACTGGCAATATTATCGAAGTTACCAATATTCAAGATTGGTTGACCGATGTCCCGCATCGCGGACTCGCTGGCATGATACCGTATAGAGGAGTCGTGATCCCCCTAAAACAGGGTGACAAGATCGTCGCGTGCATCGCTCTGGCCTTGAATCCGGCGCTACCTTGGTCTAAAGATTTCCAAACTTTTATAAACGTAAGCCAAGGTCGATTTCATGACTGTGCGCACAATGTTAGCTAACATTTAGACATATATAGATTCTATCTCGCCAGATGAACCTCAGCTTGAACATGGTGAAAACATATGAGACAGAGGTGCAGCGCGCCGAAGAATTGGCTGCACTCGATCGTGCCAAAACCAGCTTCTTTACTTCAATATCACACGAACTCCGAACACCATTGACACTGATTCTTGGGCCCATTAAAGACCTCACCACCGATACATCCCTCTCCCGCTCGCAAGCCTCTTCGATCTCCCTTGTATACAGAAATGCCAGGCGTCTCTTGCGGCTCGTCAATAGTATCCTTGACTTTGCACGAGCGGAAGCTGGAAAGCTTTCCTCGCAATTTTCACCCATGGCATTGGGTATCATTACTACCGAGCTTGCGAGCTCTTTCCGAAGTGCCATGGAAAGCGCCGGTATCGAGTTTGTGGTAGAGAACAAGGTTCCGGAAGATATATTGGTCTGGGCAGATCAAGATAAGTGGGACAAGATCGTTTTCAACTTGTTGAGCAATGCTTTCAAGTTTACTACACAAGGACGAGTCCGTGTCACATCTAGCGCCGATAATTACTACTTCTATCTCGAAGTGCAAGATTCGGGTGTAGGCATACCCGCGAATGAGCTTTCCTCTATCTTCGAGCGTTTCGTGCGGGTAGAGAATAATCAGGCTAGAAGTATCGAAGGATCGGGTATTGGCTTGTCACTTACTCTTGAGCTTGTGAAAGCTCACGGCGGTAAGATTGGAGTAGAGAGCGTCTTGCATAAAGGCACTACCTTCAAGCTGAAGATACCCCTTGGCAACGAACATCTCCCTCGCCAATATCTCGTCAATCCGAATGCACCGAGCGCAGTACCACGTCTGCTTCAAGGCTCCGATGATTACCAGCTACATGCTGCCGATAGCGCTTTCGGCACGAGAAGCGAGTCAAACACGGATGATAGTCCCGGCACATCGACAAAGACAAGTAGTGATCTCTGGCAACCTCTTCTCTTTGGTGAACGACAGACAGCTAGGATATTGCTTGCCGATGACAATGCAGATTTGCGCTTATTCATCAAGAGTATACTAGGCAAGTATGCCGATGTACACGAAGCAGTAGATGGTGAAGCTGCTTGGGAAATGATCCAAAAGAACCCATATGACTTGATCTTATCCGATATAATGGTAAGTATCTGAAACATCGAGCTTAGACCGGAAAGTTGACCCTTGCTTGAACAGATGCCGCGCATGACCGGCTTCCAGCTGCTGGCCGCCATACGAGGCAACGAAAGATACCGTTCCATGCCTGTGATTTTGTTGTCTGCTCGTGCTGGTGAAGATGCCGGTATAGAGTCTTTGTCGTCTGGCGCAGATGGTGAGAGCCTTTCCTTTTTCATTTGTAGCGAGTGTCTTGCTAACCTTCGAGTCATCTACAGACCATCTCAGCAAGCCATTTTCGTCCAAGGAGCTCATTCTACGAGTTCATTCGCATCTTCAGCTAGCAGCTATCCGAAGCGAGTTAGAAACCCGCGTCAGTGAGAGAACAGCAGCCCTGGAAGAGTCGCGAGAAACGTTCAAACGTCTTTCAGAGCTTCTTCAAGTGGGCGTACACAGATCTGACCGGGAAGGAAGGATCATCTGGGCAAATAAGAAATGGTTCAAGACCTTGGGTCTTGAAGAAGGCCAATGGGATGGTGAGGAAATTCGTACTCTAGCTAGCCCTGCACACGCAGCTAACTTAAGTGTACAGGATGGGATGACCGCATTCACATTGAGGACCGTGAGAGGGCAAAGACGCAATACCTTGCCACGGTGGAAAGTGGCCGAGGTTACGAACAACCGATAGAGATGCGTTTAGTAGGACTAGATGGTACAATCACAGATATCACCTACGAGCTTCAAGCCGAACGCAGTAGCTACGGCGACTGTACCGGCTTCGTGGGTGTCTTTTCCGACGTAAGCTCGCTCAGGCGGCTCGAACGTGACCGAATGGCGCTCGAAAGGCAAAGAAGGTAAGTTAATCAAAATGAATTGCATATTATGCTCGGCATTGATCCGTAATCACACTCACAGAGAAGAAGCCGAGCAAAATCGTCAGCTACAAGAGCATTTCATCGACGTCACGTGAGTTCTTCTGTCTAATGTCCGTGCAAGGAGAGGCAAATCATGCTCATACGTTTTGTCTTCAGATGTCACGAATTGAGGTAATTCTCAGCGTCTACTGACTTATCACCCAACGTTGCTGACTTCTTTCCATATGCAGGAATCCGCTGAATGCGATCAGTAATTCCGCCGAGCTCCTCGGGGAATCCTTGAACAGGTTCTTTGTGCGGTATAGAGAGATGCAGAGCGACCCAGCTCTCCGCGCGGCCATCGCACCCTTGGAAGCCGACATCAGAGACGACCTGGAGGCTGTCGAAACGATCCTGTTGTCAAGTCGGCATCAAAAGCGTATTGCAGATGGTAGGCTCTCTCGCATGCCCGTTCACGCCAAGCTTCACTAACCTCGTGCTTTCTCAGATGTTCTGCACATTTCCAAAATCAGCGGAAACCTCGTACAACTGGTCCAGAACGAGTGGAGACCTGTTGATGCTTTGCAAAACGTTCTTAAGATGTTCAGTCTGGAGATCGCTTCCAAGAACATTGATTCTTCCCTGATCATTCATCCATCGTTCCATCAATTGGGCAATGTCGTTATTGGAGACGAGACGAGATATGTGCAGGTATGCGTTAACCTGCTGGCAAATGGTGAGTCGAGAATTGTATGCATAGTAACAGCCAGCGAGACAAGACTCACGCGATTCGAATGTAGCCATCAAGTTCCTCGATACTTCACCGACGAAGAAGCTGCGACTGGCTATGGGCGGAACGCCTGTCTTGCCGGAAACCACTCTCAAGACGTTGTATAAAGTCGACAAAATGCAGATGCAAAACCTTTTGCCTTTGTGCGAGCCATACGAAACGAATTGGGGAGAACACGACAACGACAACGAAGCGCTGCTGCACTTTAGCATCCTTGATACTGGTCCCGGTATGACAAGCGAAGAACAAAGCCGAATCTTCATGCGATTCTCACAAGCGTCTCCCAAAACATTTGGTGAATTCGGAGGATTTGGTTTAGGCCTTTGGATATCCAAGAGGCTTGTAGAATTGCACGGAGGAGCCGTCGCTTTGCAAAGTATCGAAGGTGTCGGCACCGTTTTCCGCCTTTACATTAAAGTGCAGCGCATACCCAAGGGGAAATTACCCCCTGCGTCTTCGGCTATGGATCGTCCAGCTGCACACTCGGGAATATTCCAAAATGTTTCCGGTTCCATCAAAAAGAGTATTACAGGAAGAAACCCGCTGATTCTTATCGTAGAAGGTCGGTGAAGTGCATCTTCGTTGCTTGTGAACGTTACTAACGCTGATGCTGTGGACCCCTTTTAGATAACGACGTCAACTTGAAGGTGTTGGCAAGACTGCTCAAGACACTGAAATGCGATGTCGTCACGTCGGTCGATGGATCCGACTGTCTCTCCAAGATAGACGCTCTCGTGAAGCAAGGAGCTTATCCACCAGTTGACTTGATCTTCATGGACTTGGAAATGCCAATCATGGACGGTCTCACAGCGACCAAGAAGATACGAGAGGCTGAACTCAATGGCGTCTATGCCGGTAGCCCTGTTCCGATTGTAGCTGTCTCTGCGAACGCCAGACAGGTCTATGCAGATTTATCAACAGAGGCTGGGATGAATGGATTTTTGCGAAAACCGTACTCGAAAGCACAACTGTCAGAAGTGATTGAGACCTTTATTACCCGGGACTGACTGAAGAGCGAGTGTTTGCAGAGGGACTTTAGAGTATTGCGAGCATAGGTCTCGGTCTGCTTATAGCATCATTACACATTATTACATTACAATTACATTACATTACATAGATCAGCAGTAGTGTCCATCAAGTGAAGCATTCGTAAAAATACCTGAAAAGTACGACCATCCTGTTATCTTCTCATAGCACAACCCATCTGTATAAATTAGCCATCCAACACGTCAGCGTTATCATAATCACAATCTTCCACAGATTCGCCACTTGCTTTTACCGGACGTTGCTTGCACTTGAAGCCCTAGCCCTCTTACACTGTCTCCCCACCGGACATGGCAGCGGATGCGGATTAGTTAGTGGTCTTCATGCATCGCGATTCAGCATTGCACGCAAGCACTCGAAGTTCTGCACAGCTAGATGGGCTGGACACTTTGGCAACATGTCCACCTCTGTCACATTCCACGGTTGGCAGCAAGGTCCGCGCCCGGCTTCGCGGAGCAAGTCACTGGGCAAGCAAGTTCGACGTTGTCAGTGTGCTAGGTGGTGAAGGTGAAGACGGTCACGGACCTGGGCTGGGTACTTATGGCCAGTAAGTTTGAAGTCCTGCCCAGGCTGACAATTGCACGCATGATCGGCCGGCTGAGAGCTGAGGTCTGCAGTACTGGCTGCATCAATGCGCTCGACTGGTCATCAGATGGGACCACTCTAGCATCTGGAAGCGATGACACAAGGTGTGCCTTTCTCTGTTACAGCTGCCTGAAGATCAGGGCTGACCAGCTGTGATTGCAGAGCATGTATATGGAAGCTTGGGCAAGAACCGGATAACACCTTTGCAGATAATGCAGATGTTGTGCAGCGGTACTCTGGCCTCGGAATGGGGCTATCTTCTGTGTAGGTGCTGTCTAGCCTTCCAAATTTCCGCTTCATACTGATTGCAGGTGGCGACTTTAGCATTCATACAGGCCATCGAGCCAACATCTTCTCCGTCAAATTCGCTCCTGGTACGACGAACATTCTCTTCACAGCTTCAGGAGATCATGAAGCACGTGTGTTTGACCTTAATCAGGCAGCTTCCGGTGCCCAGACTTTCTCTTCACCAAGTCCACATGGCGGTTCGAAGCGCGAATGGTCTGAATACACGAAGACCAGTGGGGTCTGCACGCGTGTACTTAAATGCCATCGAGGCCGCGTCAAACGTATTGCGACTGAGGGCGTCTCTGATGCCGTCTTCCTAACATGCTCGGAAGACGGCACTGTGCGGCAACATGATCTCCGTGTTGGCCATGTATGCAAACGAGATTGCCCGCCTCCACTATGCTCATACCGAGAGAAAGGAATGGGCTTGTATTCTTTGACAACAAGCGTGCTACGTCCGTGAGTATTTGCTTTCGCCGATGGTATGGGCATCTCGCTCAGTGTTTCGATATTTTAGGGAACTCTTTGTTGTGGCAGGCACTTCTCCCTTCGCGTATCTGCACGACAGGCGCATGGTACCCCGTACAATGATGGAGCAATGGGGCGTGCCTGCATCGCCTACTGAGCTCACCCAGTGCGTTCGGCGCTTCGGCCCGGCTCGTCCACCTCTAGTTCCAGAGCCACCGTCGGAAGAATCTGATCAAGAAGACGAAGATCTAGAGTCTAGAAATCATGGGACACGCGTACAACGGATCCAGCGATTAAGAGAGCGCCGAGCCCGTGCGCGATCTGGAGATGAGAACCATGTTACTGCTGCAAAGCTAAGCAATGTCAATGGTAGAGAACTCTTACTCACATACTCTGGCGGACCCGTGTGTCTCTATGATATATTCGATGATCCTGAATCTGGGGCGAAACAGGAAAAGTCAGTTACGCTTGATAGATCGCGGAAGAATGCCAAGCGGAAAGGAGAGGCGATGCCTGATGTAGAAGGTCCAGAGAAACTTGGACAATCCGCTGATCAAACAGAAGCTGTGCAGCAAGCGCCAAACAGCCTCGCAGCGACGTTATCGAAGCACATTTGCGATAACGCCAGCAAGACAGGCTCCACTCGTCACAAACTGCTTCTGCCGGAGCCGCCGGAGCCGCAGGAGGCAAGTAACAGGCAGACCCTCCCGAAGATGACACAATCCGAGTTTGTCGCAAGTAGTCTGGAGGACGTGCCTGGATTATCGAGGGAGGACGAGTCTGGCCCGGAGTCTAGCGAACCTGTCTATACCGTAACGGAAGGAATTTCGAATCATCAAGCGGATGACCAAAGGAGTCACCCGAGACAGGAGCTCTTGCGCACGTCTTCACAACCTTCGCCTTCGCCATCTCATGAGACATCTGGCCAAGAGCACTCAGAAGCACCGCCCTCAAATAGGGCGCGTAACTTTGAAATCCGAGTTGGCGACGATGGCAATCTTGAGATGCAGGTAGACGACAACGCCAGACCAGATGGCGAAGACGATTCAGAATTGAACACAGAAGGCTATCAAGCTTTGCTGCAGAATTTGGCAGCGGATCAATCACAGGTGCAAGAATCGGAGGACAGCGAGGAGGATGACGCAGAAAGCGATGACGAGGACGATCTTGAAGAAGACGACACCGATGATATCTCGTCTTCCGACAATCCCGAGTCGGCTACCCCGCCGGTTTCTAGAGGCGGCGCCAATGGAGAGGTTCCGCTCGTCCGTCCGCAAAAGATCTATAAAGGCCACAGAAATGTCGATACTGTCAAAGATGTCAACTTCGGTGGAATGGACAACCTGGTTATATCTGGTTCAGATGATGGCAACGTCTTCATTTACGATAAAGAAACAACGGACATAATCGCTATTATCAAAGGTGACGAGAGTGTCGTCAATGTCATGAAGTACCATCCACAGTTACCTATCATGGCCGTTTCAGGTATTGATAACAGTGCCAAGATACTAGCGCCTACGACTCTCGGATCACCAGAGGGTAAAGTGTACCTGCAGCGCAAGTTCTCAAGGCTGGATAACAAAGAGGAGATCATGCAGAAGAATCAGGATGCTTCGTGGACTAGTGAAAGATTGGCTATGCCTCCTAGTATTCTGATCAATCTGCTCAATCGTGCAGCAGCTGCTGGAGACGAAGATGACGAAGGTGAAGGCGAACCAGGTCAAAGGAGGAGGATACCACTATCTGCTTTGTTGCAGCTGGCGGGTGAGGGGGATACAGATCAAGATTGCAATATCATGTAGCATATACTATTTCGATTTGGCGTTCTGGCCAATGGCTTGCTATCAATGCTATGTATAGTGTGAGCCACCTCATCTGCCAGGTCTGTTCCATTTTAAGTTTCAATGCTCGAACCAATGGCCAGTATTGAAATAAGAAAGCGTTTTTTAGATCCTCCACAGTGCCATTTGAACTACACATCGCAGCCGATCAACGGACTAGAAGCGGTAAAGTCATTCAAGTTGGAGCAGTAGCGGGGCACAGACACGGACATCAAAGTCAAGGAGATTGAACTAAACTACAAGAGATTGATAGAAGGTCAAAATGCTATTTACTGTTCTCCCTGAATTCTGCCACAGGAACAAAAGGTCAGCAACGGCGCTCTGGCAGCGAATACGAAAAGCTGAAGTAAACTCAATTGCTCACCTCGAATAATCAATATATGGAATGAGCAGAGTGAACGGATGTGATTAATATTATTGAGACAATATATTCATGGTCCAGCTTGCGCTTTATGACCTCATAGAAGCCTTCGAAGCTCGCCTGCGAGCCTTCTCGTTTGTACTGAGCATAGCGAGCCTGTTGCTCTTGACGAGCGTAGCATGAGGAGCTACAAAGTCGCTGTCTCCAGCCTGAGCTTCCGCAAATGATACAGCCCAGAAGTCGGTCGGACCACCAGAACAAGTGACCGATGGTGTTAGAGCTCGAGGGGTGCTTGGACCTTCTTCAGAGTGCGAGGAGGTAGAAGAGAGTGGGCTTGAGAAGAATGCTGGACTTGGATATGCTTCACTTAAGTTGCTTTGGCTTGGCGAACCGTGACTGCTGTTGCTGTTCTCAGCTGGAGATAACATATTCGTATTGGATCGAAGGTCTAAATCAGGGAAGTGAGGATGTATAGCTTTCTCCTGGCTGCTATGACTGTAATCGGATACAGCAAATGGAACATCGATATAACCTCGAACGGGAGAAGATGGTCGTCTCCCGAATGGCGAATCCCGATTAACGTTTGGATTCAAAGCCCCAGTACAGATATGCCTCGCTTGCAAGGGTGCTGATATAGGCAACTCCTTCAAGCTCACAGGTAAAGGAGGTAAAGGGGCTTCACCGTAAAGAGTAAGATCTTCAATATTGATATGACCAGTTGACTTCCGTTTCTTCAAAGTGCCAAGCAAGAAAGCTGTGAAATGCGTATGGCTACTTTCACCCGCTACGGCAGAGCTTTTCTTCGCGCCTTTACGATTGCCGACTTTGACTTGCTTCCTTAGACCAGCATCCAGAGGGAGGAGCTCTTTCATAAGCTCTTCGTGCCTCTGTAAGTCTGCTTGAGGTGTGACATGCTTGGTCGAAGGAGGCTTAGAAGAGCGTAATTTCGCTGGCTGCGACTTCGTTCTTTGCCTTGCTAATATTTCAGGCAATGGGTAGCCATTCCTTCCGCCATCTTGCGAGTGCCGAATTTGGGCAGGCGGCATCGATCCATTCCAGTCTTTCTCGTGTGCGACCTGCTTGTGGCGATCAGGAAGTCGTGCATCGTTTAAGAATGCAAAGAAATCTCTATCAATTCCACCTTCTGACCTAGGTGATTTCGTCTCCATTCGCGACGTGCTTCCCTTCTGCCTCGATAGCCTCTGCCCATACTCGACAGTCGCATTCTGTACCGAATTGAATGTCGCATTCGTGTTCGTTGTGGTCGAGGTGACAGTGTTAGGTCTAGAGACGGCACTCGAGGCGATGGAAGCAGTACGAGTTCTAGATCCAGAAGTGGTAGCAGCAGTAGAAAGGGAGGGAGGTCTACTTGTTCTCCTACTTCTGCTTTCTGTACTTTGACGACCCGCATTGGCTGGTTGAGGACTGTCCGTAGAGAGCGCTACTACAGAGATGGAAACAGCCGAGTTATTCGGTGTGCCGTCAACTTGCTCGGGAGTGCGGCTTGTTGTCAGCTCGATGACCGCATTTGACCGTTTGCCACTTAAAGACTGGAGTTCTTGATCTGGTTCAATGAACGATTCTTCCGCTACGGAGTCAAGCGCATGAGGTACGTTCACTGCCCTATCGGCCATTGCGGCGTCTCCACATACGTCACTGAAGTCAGGTGAAGTAGGTGAAAGCGTCCTATCATACTCGAGTTCAGGAGATTTAGCCAATTCTTCATATATCAGAGCATAAGGGTTCTCATTCGCATTTTGTCCTTCTAGTTCGTCTGATAAAGTCTGAATTGAAGTTGGAAGTTCCACATTCTGGTGACAATGGAGGTGAGCTTGTACGGAGGTATGCTCGAAATCTTCGATGAACTGGCTTCCAGAAGGATTTCGAACGGACCAGTCTTTCAATGAGCCTCGTCTTGTCTTTTCAGGAGTAAGCAGGAGAGGTTTCAATGCCGACATAGCAGAGCTAGGTCTCTCTTTGTAATTTGTATCGTGCGAACTAGATGAACAGCTATCCCGCGTATGGTCTTGTACACCTCTTGATAATCGACGATGAAGGGCAGAAGAAGAGGCAGCAGGCAAAGCAGGACGGTCCATTTCTGCCTCATCTCCCTCCTTCTCATTCTCCAATATGGCGTAACTGGCCACGAGGCCGTTTTCAGGGGATGAACGCGGCGTTGAAGAGGCTCTGCGCCGCTGTTGCGCCACGAAAGCCGCAGACGTCCCTTTCGCCTGAGGATGCGAGGAGGAATCGCGTAATTGATTAGACAGACTTGATAACGGCCTGCATGTTGTTTTACTGTACGAAGGCGATTCTGCTCGTCGTCGTTGGAAGCTGAGTCTGAATCTGCCTAAGGGCTTTTCGTTCCCTCGTACTGTACTGAGTGATGAGTTGGATGAGGATGTTGATACTGCGAGGCGCGAGGCAAGTACGCTCTCTACGAACGTGCAATGAAAGAGTTCAGAGAGGACAGTACATGCGGACGGAAAGCGGCACAACACGTGCTGTGTCGTTCTACTCACTCGCAAGAAGCTCGGTTGCATCCTCCTCTGCATCTGCCTCATCTCCCGAGAAATGGTCAACAGCGTCTTCGTACACCGTCTCATTGGTAGTAATAGCACTCATAGCAGTATCGGGTCTGGAATATCTACTTCTCCAGCTGCTTCTGCTCGCCGATCTCGGACCGAGCGCCGGTCTTTGGGTTTGCTGGCCTGTCGACGGGCTACCCGGACATGTGCGCAAGTTGTAGCCTGATGATGGGCCGGATAGGCCATCATCGTCACCTCCATCCACAGACATGAAGGATGCCATGGAGCGCCTACTCTGTAGCGCTCGCTTCGAGCGTTTTGCCGGGGATGATGTGGAGGTGATGGATCCAGGAGAGGGTTTCGAGGACGAAGACGTGGAGCGATACGAGCCAGAGCGGCGGTGATGCAGTTGTTCTGGAGGTGTTCTAGGTGTATCTTTCAGTGCACCTGGAAGTGCTACGGTATTCCTGTCCTGTCCAGCTGTCGGTGTCGATGTTGCTATCTCTTCGCGAACCATCTCCAGGCTGTCCAAGCTGCCGTATGCACCCGGCAAGCGATGTGTGAGAGAGTAGACATGTTCTCGATCTGCTGCTTTCATGCTTGTAGAGACTGTGGGCGTTCTCAATATGTCGTCCGTGTGCTGCTCTGGATAGTAATTCGAGGTAGCCGTCGTCGAGGGCGGCAACGGAAAGGCACGCCGAAGCTGGACGAGGCCAGGCGTGAGTTCCCCGCTGGACACCGCAGTCAGAGGAGTGGCAGGAGCAGCGAGTGTTGTCGAGGCGCGGTAGATGTCGAGCGTGTCTGTGCTGCTCTGCTTTGTTGGTGTGCGCGGGAGAATGAATGTTGGAATTGGTGCTGATCGTCGACATGAAGTCGAGAAGGATTTTGGGTGAGGTGGCAGAGCTGATACGGACGAATAGAGGGATCGGTGAGCAGGCTGCCAGGTTGGAGTGATGGTAACCGAGTCACTCTGGCTGCGTGCGCGTGCTGTTGATGGTGTTGATGTTGTTGACGATGGCCGTGTGTCGAAAGTGCCTGCTTTCTGCAGCAGGATCGCGAAGGCGTCGCTGACATGGCCTTCTAGGGACGAGTCTCTTGAGGATTCTGGAGATCTGCAAAGGTGTTCATCAATGTGGTGGCCGTCTGTTGAAGATGCCAATAGCTCGTCTGGCTCTTCTTCGTAGTCTGTCGATATCGATATTCGGGGTGGTCGTGCAGTGTTCATGGTGACAGTCTGGCTTGCGAGAACTAGATGAGGGACCTGGATGCTATGTAAGAATGCAAAGCATCAGCTGCTCAGCAGAGTCTTCTCCATCGACGTCTCCCAATCCTGCCAGCTCTTCCGTCCCTTCGCATCGTGTCGGCCTCACATCCAAGGCAGTCAGTCCAGCCAGCTTCTCGCACAAATCAAAACACCCAAACACTTTCCTTATTATGGCTTCTTCCTTTCATCATGTACGCCCTGCTTGCCCTGTTGTCGAATGCCACGAGGCCACGGTCGAAGAAAGACGCTCAGCACCCGACAAAGCTTTGGATGGGTGTGCCCTTTGAGGGCGGGCACTGGATATATGGGAATGGCCTTGTTCCAGGCTTCTTGTTCAGTCCGCATCGTACAAAGCTCCTGGGAATCCAGCCTGATTGGCTTCTACGGTACCTGGTCACTGCATCTGCTTGCAACTCGAAGCTTGCATGACCGTTCCACAGCCGCCTTTACGCTAGGGCGACGGGTCGCCATATGCCTATGAGTAAAGTCAGGTAAGAGGTACTACTGCCTTGGTGCTGGCGGATACTCTTTTATGCTCATACTTTTTCGAATGGCCAGAAAGCAAAAAGAAGCAAGAAAGCTGGATCACGTCTTCACTTCGGAGCGATTGTTTGCCCCCACCCGGCTCGACCTTCACACACTGTAACACGACGCGAGCAAGAGTCTGGCAGCGTGAACGACATAATACTGTCCTTCAGCCCTACGCTTCCATCATGGCCGACGCTGCAACTGAAATGTTCACCATCAAGCTGCGCGGCGTGCCACTTCAGCTATCTCGCTCGCAGATAGAAGCAGACTCCCCCGGCTCCAATTTCTTCGCTGCTTCTTTACTAGGAGATTTCATGGAAGCCTCTAACAAAACACTATCTCTAGATCGACATCCTGGAATATTCAAGATTATACTGGATCACTTGTCTGGATATAGGATATTCCCTTTGGATAAAGTCCTCCTCAAGTCTTATTATGGCGATGGGGTGAGCGTAGAGAGGGCATTGAGATACTTGCAAGACGACTCGGAATACTACGGTCTATCTAGATTGTATACTCTGGTTACCGAAGAGAGGGAAAGGCTAGAAAGTGAAGAAAAGCAAGAGGATGTGTATCAAGAGGAAATCATCAGTCTAAAACGATACAAGCTCGAATTAGAAAGAATAAGACTACAATTAGACCTGGACATCGCCAACAGACGTCAAGGGCAAAATCTAAATGACCAAAGGCTCGGAGTACTACAGACAAAGATCGACGTAGCGGGTCGGCGACTTCAAGCGGCTGCCACAGTCGCTGCGACGAGACAAGTTGGCTCGTCAGATTATGGAGTCAGTGGCTTCCTTTTCCTTCTAGCATCCTTTCGTAAGCGAGGAACAGAGCTAATTGGTTTTGATTTAAAAAACCTTCAGCGCGAGGAACGTCAAGAGCTAGAAGAACTTTCCACCCGCCTTCGTATTTTCTCTGGTTATGATGTGGTGTTCCCACAACCACCGGAAGAAGAATGGATCGATGATGATGAACGTCATACGGCGCCTTATAAGTTCAGGCTGAAGATACCGAACCTCCCTGCTCGAAAAGAAAGCGTCACTGCACATGAAGGTGTCAGCTCTGATATTGATATCAGTGCTAATGAGACATGGTAGGGTTGGACGAGTTGCAGCTCCTTTGAGTAATCAAAGGATGCCGAATTACCACATATTGCACATCATGCAACACATGATCTCCCCACTGCGTTTCTTCGAGCTTGCCAAACTGCAACTTATCAGGGTGAGTTCAAGCTCAGGGGCAAGATCACATTACACTGGCCTTGCAATATGGCCCACCACTCTGTCGGAACAGGTGCCTTCGCTTTAAGCCGCGCATCATGGCCTTTGCATTCAGCGAAGAAGAGGGAGAGCCAAAGCAGCACACAGAAGCAAGGCACAAATAGCAAATATACGAGATACAAGTACGAACTGTTTTGTGGGTCTAGTTGTAGTTGTGATGGTAATCGAAGAACCCATACTCCGTAGCACCCGAGACTTCCCAAACAAGTGACGCCCCATTCACGATACTCAATACTGAAGGCCGTACAGAATCTTTCCTCGCCAAAGAAATCATAGTAGTTGCTATTTCGACTCTAGGAACATAGGTAGCTAGACTTAATCAACGCTTCTCGGATTAGTGCGGGCGAGCGTGTATCGGATGACTACCAAGAAGCCGGCATACCGAAGACGACATACCGAAGACAAATACAGTACTATACCAATACTTCCCGAGCTTCGATCTGCCGCGCTTATTTTGGGGTTCTAGTCTTTCTTCATCTTCATCTTACGTTCTACAGCTTCAAGCTGATAGACTTTGCCATCTTTGGTCCATTGATCTGCACCCTCGGGTACTTTGTATTGTCCCAGAGGAGGGTCTAGCCACTCTAGTCGTTGTCTGTACTTGTCTCCAGAATCTATACCGAGTCTATTTTCCAACAAAAATCAGTACTACTTCTTCCAAAACAAGTTCTAGTACGGAGGGTAGAAATGAATGATAGCAGTATTACGTACTCGGTATCTCGCTTCTTGACTAATTCTTCATCAGCCTGACCCGGACCGGTGAATGCCCTACAGTCAAGGCAAGGAACTAGACATCAGCTAACTTGTTCTCATTTGCCGATTCGACATGTGGCATCACATACAGCATCATCTGAGGTGGTCCTAGTGGAAGAGTAGGATGGACGTCATACTGCCAAGTATGGATTGTCTTTCCAAAGGTCTTTCGTAAATCCTGCAAGACAGGTCGTTCCGCAACATCGATGGCAAAGTCTATTGAGAAGCTTGACATGTCAATGATTGTTCAAAACCTTGTCGGAACCTGTGATAGAATCAAAAAGGAGAAAAGTCATATACGCAGACTTACTAGGAACTCCACGCTTAGATACCACAGTCAGTTGGCCAGATTCGATTTCCCAGTTATGACTATGCCAGTAACGCTTTTCTTCTGCAGGTAGACTTTTGAAAGTCTGGTAAATGTCGGTCGTCAGATTAAGCCCCCAATAAACAGGAAATCAGAGGGACATGTTACAGATTCGTCTACTATGTACTCAATTCCGATGAGTCGAGCATCGGGTCGGTCGCTGTCGTAGATAATGCACTATTTGGTGGCGAATACATGGAAAGTGTCAGCGTGAGAGCTTTCAAGATGCAAGCAGTAAACGATGTAGAGTAGATCCAGTGACTCAGAGTGGAACAGGCGTAAATGGCGTTTTGTGACAAGGGAAATGACTAACCTGGTGCATGTTTCCATGGTGTGTGCAGTAGTGCTCCGCAATTACCTGGCGTCTATGGGTTGTTTCTTTCCCGTTAGTACACTTCGTATGCAAGTAGATCTCACTCTTAAGTGTGAATGTTGTATCAGTCTCGGTCGAGCTGCATACTGAGAGATCTTGGACACTCACTTGTAGATGACATACGCACGTCAGATCATGAGCATAGCAATGTATGCCGCTGTTAGGGAATGATGACGATGCCCTTAGAGATGGCTTTTAGCGTTACTGCATCTCGAAAGAGTAGCATACCTCAGATGCTATTGTCATGAATGAAATGCCCATCTCAGTATAAGAGTGCATGATGATCGAAAAAGATGGCGTACGTACCTGGCATATCTGATTAACAGGTGTAAACGACTGAACAGGTCCACCGAATTGCTCGACCGCTCCTTTAGCTAGCTTGTGCGAGAGAGAACTATCTTTTCCAGCTTCGTCTGTTGCCATATTGCCCTTGCTTGCTTAGTTTAAGGTAATTCGAAATGTCGAATTCAAGATGAGATGGAATGAAGTCAAGAAGTGATGGCAAAAAGCTTCTCCACTTAACTTGGTGGAACTTAATATACAAGAGTGCTTGAAGATCTGACTCACACATACACCAGTCATTCTGGACAGCCTCGTGCCTGCTTCCTTCGGTTTCGCTCATGTTATCCTTGTTCATCAGAAGCGACGATCAGTCACGTGAGTCTTTCGGGTATGATAGACCAATTGAAATCTATTTAGTGCTGGGCTGACCTAAACCATGCTAAGGGAAGTTAAGCACCAGCATAAGCATTTGATTACGGTAATTATTTCTAATCTAATTAGGGGCTCCGTACGCGTCAAAGCAAGTTATCAAAAAGTTCGAAGAAAAAGTATAGCTACACAAGAAAGTCATCTAAAGGTAAGAAGCTACCAGCGATAGGTTCGAGCGATTAAGATTGTTTCTGACAACGAAAGCCTTTGTCAGAAGCTCCTGTATCCCCCAAGTTCTCCAAAAACTGCACAAAATTACAAGAACTGAGCATTTCAAGTTCAAAAAATAGTAGTCGAAAAAAGGGAAAAGAGAAGCGACATGATAGGTAGCTTTTTCGAGCTCCCCATTCAGAGTCGACATAGTATCAGAGGGGGGTTTTCTTCGGTGAACTTTGCATGGTCTTCGGATGTTCTCAGGTTTGGGGGGTATGTTATAGATTTTTCTTTTTTGCGGTATTCCTTTCTTTCTTCCAGATCACTTCATCGTTCCTTCACCATTTCCATACCCCTTCATGTTTAATAAGTTCACATACTTTCATCACCACCTGCAACTAATAAAGGTGATGTGATACTTTTATTTTCCAATTTGAACATATTTTCAAAAGAAGGTGAATGATCTCCTGCTGATCTTCCATTTTCATTATCATCAATTGTATTAAGGATATCACCACCCACTGCGCTAGGTAGACTTGATTTTCTATGTTCTTCTTCTCCAATTACATCTCTTACGTGAAATGAGTTGGACCTTGTTGTAGGATGTGGGATATAATGGTGTTGCGACTGTTGCTGTTGCTGATGTTGCTCATTCGGGCGACGATACTGATGAGGGTGGTGAGCATGATAATATGGGGAAGCGTGACCAAGACCATCCTTCTGGTCCATTGATCCTGCGTGTGGTAGTGCCCACTCTCCACTTGCAGCAGCGTGGGTTCGGTAATGTATCTGATGATGATCTCCATGGAAACCAGGTGTGGGTGGAATAGTAGCCGACAGTGGAGGTTCAGGGACATACTGTTGAGCGTAAGTATTGCCATATCCATAATGATGGGAGGAATTATGATGACCATGTGGAGAACAATGCATGTATGCAGAGCCATTTGATCCACCCTGGTGTGGCTGCGATGTGTGAGATAGAGCTTGAGGGAATGAATGCGCATAGGGCGAAGTCGCAGGTACACTTGATGGAGCGGTAGATTGTTTATCTGCGCCAGTGCCAGAAGAGTTTGAAAAGTAGGAGGCAGCAGAAGCAGGTGCCGGGAGATGATCATATTGTCCTTGCTGATGAAGAGGTCCCGAAGGTTGCTGTTGCTGATGAGCAGCAGGATGATGATTATAAGTTGGATGATGGTAACGGTCAATGAACATAGTCTGAGTAGCTGGAGCCGTCGAACTAGAAGGATGATGAAAATCTTGATCTTGATTCTGATGATGTGATGAATGTGCATATCTCGCGCTGTATGGTCCAGCATCATGAGAGGATGACGATTCTATACCTTGCATGTTCGTATGTATAAAGATCTGTCCACCGTGTAATTGTGCGTTTCTGTGATGATATAATGGATAGGTTTCTTCTACTCCCATCATCCCATTTGAATCCGAATGTCCATCTTGTGAAGCACCAGTATAGACTTCGTTCATTCTAGATTGTCCATTCATACTGTTCCTGCTGCTCATAGAGCTAGGATGCGAGTGAAGATTATAACCAGCGTCCGAAAATGGAGAAGCACCGACTTCAAGAGGTGTTCCCACATTGATATGCTGACTAATCTCAGGAGCCGAAAAGCAAGATCTAGCAGAATTAGGAGTATCTGGAGTAAGAGGTCCATTCAGGATACCACTATTGTTGATACTAGTAGCAGCATGGATATCGATTGTTTTCCTTCCTCCATTCAGACCATTCGCTTGAGATAATCCATTTTTGATCCTGAATCCAGTAGAAGTGAGTGGATTAGGAGGAATAGATAACATAGGAACGTTGTTGTTACTACTACTACTGTTATTACTAGCTGTATTAGGATGCATGTAATGATAGTTTCCCAATTGTAAACTACCTAATCGTTGTTTAGCAGCATAAACAGTAGTTAGACCATAAGTTGTTTTACTAGTATATCCATAATCTCCTTGTAATCCTTGATGATCATCATTAGAAAGTGAAGGATTCATAATAGATCTCTGAGAAGTGAAGGAATTGGTAGATGCTCTTCGACTTGTTGCGTTACTGATATCGAGAGCTTCATTCATTGTTTTGACTTGTTCTTCAGCTTGGTGTGCTCCGAACTGATCATCATAATTCTCATCATTCCCTTCAAGATCATCACTATCCGTATGCTCAAGACTAGATAGTTCACTCTTCGCTTTTCTGGTAGATCTGATTGGAGCATGAGAAGATGACGAAGAAGCTACAGCAGCAGCAGTAGTAGTACCACTATTTTCAGCAGCAGCAGTAGCGTTGTTCATAGTACCAGTGGATACGCCAGCAGGTGCAGAAGTGGACTCCATTGATGTCTTGTTGTTGTTGTCAACGACGGCCTTTGGTCTACGAATTCTACGAGGACGTTGAGAAGAAGGTAATAAACTCAAATAAGGTTTTCCATCTTCTTTACAAGATTCTAAACCATGTTCACGAAGTTGATGTTTGAGTAATGTCACATTGCGACAGAATGAACGTTCACTGTGTTATAAAAGAGAAAGAAAAGGTTGCAGACGCAGATCAGGAATCTCTCCATCAGCTTTCTTTGTTAACTAATGAGAGGCAGGTATTACTCCTTGTGAAGGAGTGACTAGCTTACCATCCTGACAGTGTACATTTATAAGGTCTCTCACCCTGTTAGAATCATGATCATAGTTGGGTAAAAGCAGAGAACGTCAATTTTCTGCCCAGCTACGGCGATCTCATCACGCAGAATAGCCTCCCGAAAGGGATGCAAGGGAACAAGGGAGGGCTCACAGAATGAACGCGTCGATGCCTAACTAAACTAGATGAATCGGCAAAACATTTTTCACAATCTGGACATTTGTAAGGTTTTTCACCAGAGCTATTAGACAATATATATTGTCAAGAAAAGCATTGTTTCAATCAGTATATATCCCGGTCTCTCAATCAACTTGATTTGAAAACGATTAAAACTCACTGAATTCTCTGATGTACCCTTAGTGCACTGACTTGAATGAATCTCTTTTGGCAATCGGGACATACGAAAGGTCTGTACGTAGAATTCACATACGAAGGTAAGAATGCAGAAGATGAAGGGTGGATTGGAAAGGGATCGTTAGCTCAGTGGGTCAAAGGAAGGGGAGCAGTAGGAAGGAAATTGAAACTCACTTGTCACCCAAATGAGTCCTAATATGCCTCTGTAAGTCTGATCTCCTAGCGAAACTTTTGACACAATGCACGCATTGATGTATTCTAGGTGCGCCTGCTGTTGACTTTCTAGGTCTAGGGGGTAGTAGTCCATTGACTGATTTGGTCTTGCTTCGTTTGTTAGTTGTAGTTGGAGTTGGAGTGATGGTAGTTGTAGTGGTAGCGGGAGTAAAGGATGGAGATGAGGTGGAGGTGGGAACTGGGACAGTAGCTTGGACACTGTGATCTTCATCTTGATTGTCATTCTCTTCTTCATTATCCTCGTCATCGTTCGTATATCTGCTCGTCTTTACGTGTCGCCTCAAACTAGCGCGACGTGTCGATGTTGTTGTTGTAACTGCCGGCTGTGCAGGAGCAGCGTTTGCTTGATGAGGTGAGGGATGGGCAGTAGTTGTGCCATGTTCTTCATCGACACGATCATTGTTGAGATTGTTATTCTCTCGCTCTCCAGCAATGTCCTGCTCGTGCAGCTCTTCGCCGCCCTCCATCTCGTCGCTGTCGAGCAAGTTGGCAGTGGGAGGGTCGTCAGCGCGAGGCGAGCGAGGGTGAGCATGGTCCATGGTGTCCATCGCGAGTGCTAGTCAGTGAGTGCAAGGAAGGAAAGAGAGCCATTCGAATGGAAGAAAAGTTGTCCAAGGTCATCCACCCCGCACACGCCTCCGTATCCAACGCGCACACCTTCGAGGCAGCTCGTCGGAGGTGGGCCGAGACGGTCGAGCGAGTCTCGGAGCTGCAAAGATGGGGCAAGACCACCATCAGCGTCGTGTTGGACGTCTTTCCCATCCATCCCGTAGGCTTCGTCCAACCTCGTAACATGGTGCAGTCAGTAGCTGCGTTGTCATGGCCCCATCCAGCTGATTGACAAAGTCGCGCTTTGGAAAGAGAGAAATCCAACGACATGTCCATTCTTTGTACTTGCATCCGTTGTCGATACTGGGCGGATCATCCGAGGTTGCATACGGTAGGTATCCTCTGCCTTCTTGTTATGGACGGCCTTGTCTGCCTTGTCCTAGGGCTGCTCTTGTCCTGTTCAGCCTCGCTTCCATACTCGGCGAAGATGCCGGTCCATCCACGAACGAATGATTCAATGAACCAATGGATGCCGAAAGGTGTACTCGTTTGATAGCTGTTGCCTGCCAACATGCCGCACTTCGTACACACGCTGGCTGTCTCCCTTCATACGTTCCCATTGACGCTGTTAACGTTGCAGCCTGCCGACTCTTCTCCAGAGTAAGCTAGTCGTAAGCTCGTCTGTAGGCAGCTGTTAATCTGGCAGTCATACAGGACATTTTGTGCGGCAATTCAAGCATCACAACGGCTTGCTTTGCTGTAGTGCGATGAGTGCAGAACAGCAACAAGTTGCTACTTCTACTCGCTGTTTCGCATGGAAAGTCCGACCCGATCACCACTATGATGGTTAAGAAGCATTGCAAGAATGAACTAGCTTCTGATGCAGAGAAGTAACGATACTATCTAACACATTACCAATACCTCTGTCATTACTGCTGTCCTCCTTCTGGCGTCGCTTATCACGTGCCGTTGCAGGCCATGGATTATCCGCATCTTGACGGCCGGCGCGACCTTTCGAGGGTTCGCTCGCTTGCTTGCTCTTTCCAACTATACACACCTCTCTTGCAAGTTTATCACGAGAGTTGAGCAACAAGCTACACCCTACTACTATCAACCATGGCAAGCACTACAGAACATCTGTTCAAAGGACTGACTGCTTCAGAAGAGGCATTCGATGGCTCGGACTTGAGAATCGCAATCGTGCATGGAAGGTGGGTAGCTCGTCAGTCAGACCATGGGGGATGAAGCTTCAATAAGGGAGGACCCTGGATCTGACCGTCCTATTGCTTGCTATCTCCCCCCCTCTCTCTCTATGCCGCCTTGACGACCTCGAAAACCAGATGGAACATGCCAGTCATCGAACCGCTAGTCAAAGGAGCTATCGAGACACTCATGCAATCTGGAGTCAAAGCTGAGAATATAGTAGTTGAGAATGTATCTGGTTCGTATGAACTACCAGCTGCCTGTTCGAGGTGCGTACTGTTCGCTTCTCTCTTTCTGGGTTTCGAGCAGGACATTGATAGCGGGTTCCACCTCACTATGCTGTGTTCTGATCTACAGACTCATCGCTGGCTCGCAAGTACAAGGCTCAAACCAAGCTACCGATCTCCTAGGAGGAATGACAAACCTCCTCACTGGTGGTGGTAACTCACGTCCATCCACACCATCAGTCACGAGTCCTACTTCATCATCATCCAAGCCTACAAAAGCACGTCTGACAGGACCATTCAATGCAGTAATAGCAGTAGGAGTATTAATAAAAGGATCAACAATGCATTTCGAATACATTTGCGATTCAGTTTCACAAGGATTAATGAGAGTTGGATTAGATACTGGAGTACCTGTCATATTCGGTGTCTTGACTTGTTTGACTGAAGATCAAGCGCTGGAAAGAGCAGGTGTTACGATCAAAGGAAGAGAAGGGAAAGCACATAACCATGGTATCGATTGGGGTAAAGCTGCTGTTGAAATGAGCGTTAAAACTAAAAGATGGGGAAATGGTGAAATTTAAAGATGGAGATTAAGGAACAAGATGAAATCTAGGAAAATGGATGGAGCAGGAAGTAAACAACAATACCGCAATATATATGCACATATGACGATGGAGTGGAAATGGAAATTGAGCTTTCTGAAAGTCGAAACACTTGCATTCTGGTCTATGCCGACGAGTGCTCTGACTGCCTAATCGAGTTGAATGACACAGCTGCAGACAAAGCAACAGCAAACATCGATGCTGGGCAATCATGTTCGAAAAATTGGACGTACCATCTCTGTTCTTTCCGTCCGAAAGCACTAGCTGACGAACTCCGATATCGGCGAAAGACTTAAGCGCCACCTTAGACTAGTGCTGTTCAAGACCATGCATGCAGTTATCAACAAATGGACGGACAACGGGTCTGCTGACAACTTTCTTCAGGGCGCATCTCAGCCCTCTTGCCCAGTGCATTTGCACGAATCCTGTACAGCCCCATAGGAGAATTTTCCAAAAACACACATTCACCTCGGACCGAGTTTCAACGCTAATACACAGCAACGTCGGTCTTTTGAGACCGTGCATGTGCAGTACACATAGCCTGGCAGCAGAATTTTCGACTGAACTCGGCCCGCTGCTTGAGCGTGGGTCATGGACCGGTCACGGGCATACACAGCATCGGTCGGTCGATCTACTTTTCCCGCCCAGACCGACTATGCGACACACACACACACACACAGCCTCACAGCAAAGACTTCGAATATCATCGTATCGGCCGCTGGCTCTGCCTCATGGTCGAGAGGTGGCCGTTGTGAACAGCATCGGTCTACAGAGATTTCCCCAAGACCGTTGGAAAAATAGGTTACACAGCCCTGTTCTCTCTTCACTTCCTTTTTTTGGTTTTTGCTGTATAAAAACGAGGCTTTTGAGCATTTCTCTTTTCCTTGTCTCTTAATCAAACAACCTTGTAGAGAATATCTCGAAGATAGCAACAATGGCGCAGTTTAGCACTCGCGAGAATCAGCCATACGGCGTATTTGACAGGTACCGCGTTGCGTCAGGCGATTCGCAGCCTACATTCGAACCGGAATACGGCAAAAACAGCTATGCAGAGTGGTCCCAGCGCACACAACCAGAGAGCAAGAATTCCACTGGCACTACCTCAACCATGTCTCGAGAATCGAAGCAACTCGTGGTGAGGAATGCGCCGCCTCGCGCAGCAAGGCCTGGATTACCACAGGTGTTAACAAATACATCTCAGTCCCCTCAGGCGAGGCCAATATGGCGACAAATAGATCATAACTATGAGAACCGTGAACTCTCACCTATGCGTCATCTTACAAAGCCATTCGTACCATCCAACGATAGTACATCCAACTATCAATCGTCCAACTATAGTTCATCCAGTGATAGTACATCCAATTATAGTTCATCCAACTATAGTCCATCCAGCGATAGTACATCCGATTATAGTTCATCCAACCGAAGGTTGTCCAACTACAATCCATCACTCGCAAGAGGTCGTCCCCGACTTGATCAGGACGGCGACCTTGAGGTTAGAAGGGTTCACGATATGTATGGGGCCGCCACTAGAAACCGAAAGCTATGAACAGCTACAAGTTCCAATGAGCTACGGTGCTACTTCGCTGATCTTCCCACTTCTATGTCCAAAGAGATAAGCCGCGAAACAGTTTTCTAAAAAAAGGCCGCAAAGCCTCCCAAATAACGCCTTATCAACACCATTACACCCATCCATATCCACCATATGTACATGTAACTTTAGAACCCAGACTGCCCCAACAAGTAACAAATTTGTCCCGCCTATCTATTCGACGTCGCCACGAGTTGCTAACATGGGCTAACTTTGCACGAACGCCTCGATCCAGTACAACTTCCACCGTAATGACCAAACAGCTTCCACTTAACTGCTGATGGTCATCTGTTAGGTTCTCAGATGTGACCCACCATTTAGAGGTTCCTAGCCTTTTTTGCTGTCTTGTGTGCACTTTTTTTGTGTTCGGCGAGCCAGAAGTGAATCCCGGCCAGAGATGCACAAAAGCCTCGTCCACAAACAAGGTGTAATCACTAACAAGTGAAGCTTGTTCCACACTTTGTGCGACCGTCTACCACGCTTGATGCAGGGTAATCCAAGTGTGAGAACGGCATGGCGGAAGACGTCTCCAATAGTGGACAGTGTCGCATGCCAACGCTGTAAAGATAGCTTTGATGGCTTCTTCCGTACTGGGTAGCATTCGGTCAATGCTGCCCTTTCCAAAAGCTTTCGGCATTCCCATGGCCATCGAAGACGAGATGACATCGGTGCTGGGGGAAGGGATCTCAGCAGTCAGAAGAGGATTAGTAGGCTCCGTCTGAGTGTCCTTGTATCCATCGCTGTTCCTCCGGGTAGAGTGGTGCAGAGCCAGGTCTGCGAGCCAGACGACGACGCTCCGCACCTCTGCCCCAACAGCGAGAGCGCACTTTTGTGATTCAGAGAGGCCTCGTGGAAGATGTCGCTGTTGCGACCGTTCAAAGCAACAGACCTCTTCAACTTCAATCATGTAAACCTGGATGCCTTTACGGAGACGTATTCGATTTCATATTACATGAACAACCTGAGCCAATGGCCGGATCAATTCTGTGCGGTCGAGGACACTAGAGGGACGTTGATGGGATACAGTAAGTACTGCGGTCTTCATTCTCTTGCCTCATGGTGGTACTCACCTCTGCTGTTGTGATAGTGATGGGCAAGACTGAAGGCAAAGGCGAGGACTGGCAGTAAGGCAATCGAGGCAGCTGTGCCACCGCAGAAGAGACGAGACTGACCAGCTCGCACGACCATCAGCGGCCATGTTACAGCAGTCACAGTCTCTCCAGAGTACCGCCGTTTAGGCCTGGCTCGCAGCATGATGCAGTTCTTGGAAAAGATGTCCGATCAAATGTGAGCAAGCCGGATCCTCTATCATATTCACACGCTGAAACGATATCTACAGGGACTGCTACTTTGTGGATCTATATGTGCGGATGTCTAACGAACGTGCGTCGAATCAAGTCTACATATTCGAGTCGTCCGTAATCCTGACACATCTACCAACAGTGGCTGTAACTATGTACGAGGGCATGGGCTACACGGTCTTCCGAAGAGTCAAGGACTACTACTCGGGAGGTGTGCAGCCAGCTGAAGACGCATTTGGTGAGCTCGTCAAACACCTCGAACAGCCCACACACAGCTAATCGACTGGCTGTTCACCTTATTCGTTACTCAGACATGCGGAAACCATGTTCACGAGACAAAGAACGCAAGAATCACAGGACGAACGGCCGAGAGATATTTGTAAATCCAGAAGACTGTTTTATCTGAAGTAAGGGCAATCAGACTACTACGCTGGATACCGTGCTTTGGATCCGAACGTATCAAGCGCAGACACCGCGCGGCACCAAGTTACACACAACCTCACAGCAGTGATATTTGGACACCGCCAAAGAGGACTTCACCAAAAGCCGTGCACCTATCTCGTCGGAGACGGCTCACTGTAGCACTGACTTACGCCTCAAAGTTCTGCTTTTGCGTACTGATATTATCCATCCAAGACGAAGCCAGAGGTAAGTCACTTGGCTATTGGGACAGTTCTGCGATATACGTCTGCGCTGGACCCTCAGATCCGGCTATGTAGACTTGCGCAGCTCCGCTTTCCATTAGCTAGTGACCTATGCCGATGCGAAACCCAAGCTGACGGGATGATGTCAATACTACCATAGTCTATGCTTGCCCAAATAAACGGTAGTAAGTGGAACAAGATCGAACCACTTCGGGATTATACCCGACCCATCGGTTTCTACACCAGTTGCGCAGCCGCAACAACACAATTGACGTATCACTGACGTTATTTGATGGGAATGGACCAAGTCATTTGCGCTTGGAAGCTGAAGAGCGCCAAGGCTTGTGGGAGCATTGGAAATCGGATTTTTCGAGGACTGCGCCATAAATTTTTGGTTCAGGTCGAGGCAACTCAGCCTGCAGCTTCTCACGTTGGCCACGTATATAAACTCGCCAGAGCACAGCGGGCTGCATTGTTGTGTTCGTCGTACAAGCCTCCTGGCGTGCATAGCATCCGGAACTCTTTGGAATACTGGCGAAATCGCCCCGGGCAACGCTATAAGGCCTCTCAACGAGATGCTATCATGTATGACCTCCATTGTTCTCCGCCGGACGTTATCATGCCTGACTGCGGCCGCCCTATACGAGAAGTTGTGCCTCCGAGTCGTCGCCCCAGCCGCCGACGGGACGTTATTATGGTTGACGTATTTGGTATATGGACATTTACAGCTCTATATATTTGTACTGCTATGCCCCGACACTCATTGTGCACTATAGACTATGATCATTCAGAATTAGGCCAGATTTCCGCGCTGATGGATTATCGAAAAGCTGCTTCCCCATGATGATGGGAAACTTTATGGGCAATGCCCGCTCGATTCTTATGGTGGGAGACGACATGCGGTACTTTGCGAGTAGATCTGTGGTACAACGAGTCATTATACAGCTACGCAATTCTGTCAACGTCGCCGTGCAAAAATATACATTATGTCCTTGCTCCAGCCGTCAACTTCCGCTGTGCTGTACGCAGTTGCGCACGCAGCGAGCTCGCTTCTTCAGTGAGCTGCGTGAGCTCATCCAACAATTGGACGCGCTGTCTTGATTCTCGGCTTCGAAGTTCATCGAGCTCATCTTGTGCCTAGATTATCGCCCCGCGAAGTCAGTGAGGTCATTACGGACAGACATGGTAGGCAGAGAAAAACTCACAGAAGCCAATTCATCTCTAAGATCAGCACTCTCCTTTTCTAAATTAGCAATTTTAACTTTATATTCATTCTTATTAACCAACTTCTCCTTTTCTTTTTCAAGCACAATCAATTTCGTTTCCAAGTTTTCCTTTTCCTTTTCCACAGAAGAACATTTCTTCTCTAGATTTTGAATGGAAGTTTCAGACCGTTTGTTGATAGAACGAGAATTCTCCAAAGCTAATGATAGATCATTTAATCTTTCTAACATTTCAACTTCTTTTTGATTCATTAAACTTAGATGTTCTTCTAATTCTTTTACTTGTTTATGATATGCTTGTAGATTATTCTTGCTTTCTTGTAACATCTTTTCTGCTCTTATTGAGGCTGCTTTATGTGATGCTGCGTGATCTTCGTGTGATGCTAAGCGTGATATCAACTTTTCATCTAAAGCGAGAATAGATTCAATCCGCTTTGTGAGCTTTTCGGGTTCCATCGTTCCATTTCCTTCTGAGCCAGGAGAAGATGCCGTTTTCAACCATACAGCCTTATACTCTGTGATATCGTCGGCATCTTTAAGAGCTAATCTAGCTTGAATCGTACTTTCACTTGGCAGGTTCTTCCAGATCTCTTCAAGGCTTCGCACGAATGCCAGCTTTTCATTCCTCACTTCCGCTAGCTCAGATTGAAGTGATTCAAATTTATTCTTCAAGGACTTCTTATCTTGATCTACCCCCAGTAATATTTTATCTTTTTCAAGCATTCTTTCAGTATGTACTTGATCAACTTCTTTAATTTTTTGTGCCATACGTCTTTCAGAATCTAACTGCTGAGAAGCAGAAATTTCAAATCTTTCTTTTATTGACGTATATTTAGAATTAATACTATCATATTCTTCAGTTAATTCTTTTAGTGAAGTTCGTATTTCTGAATTTTCAGATTCTATACGAGTTATCTTCTTCATCAAAATTTGTTTCTCTTGTTGCAATTGTTCAGCTTGTCTTTTCGATTTCTGTACTTCATCGGCTGTCTTGTTCGTGGCTTCTTGAAGACTTTGTTGATGTTCTGATATTTGCTGTTGTAATACAGTGATCTGATTCGCCATTTCAGCGTGCGATGTACTCATCGATGAGAGCATGCTATCAAAATCACGATTGACAAATCTGGACATGTCCAATGTTTGCATTTGATCTGAATCCGGGAAATGCTTGCTTATAGACGTGCTTTGATCTGAATGTTTGATCAATGTACTTCTAAGTTGATTTACCATCTCTCTCCGTTCATTTTCGAAGCCATCTTGTAGTTTCCTACTCTGTTGCTCCCATAACGAAGCATCCTTCATATTCTCCTCTAATGTACTATTAGCCCTTTGCAGTTCACCCTTCAATTTTTGTATTTCCAATTGGGAATCATGCAATTGTCTTAGAATATTTTCACTCTCTGTCGTCCCTCTCGAATTTGATTCTTTCAATCTTGAGGCGAGTTCACCCTTTTCCTGCTTAAGCATATCTACAGTTTCTAGCAATTCAGAAGACTGTAATTTGGATTGTGATAGCTGTAATGTCAGGTCTTGTATTTGCATTTCAAGATGTGAATTGTCCATATACCCCAGAGTTGTCGAATGTGCCGACAGAGTAGGGGAAAGAAGGGCATTATCGTTCGGCGGGGATCTCTGAGAAAGAGCAGGAGTATGTGAGCGGGAAGAAGAAGCGGAGGAAGTGAATAGCGCCAGGTTTGAGAAAGAGGGGGATCTTGCAGATGGAGCATTTGAGGACGAGGAAGGAGCAGAATTTGATGTAGAAGTAGAAGCTAGTAAAGATCCAGGAACGATAGCATCTTTATTATTAGCAAAGAAATGAGGACCTTCGAAAGCTTGTACGCTTTTAGATTTTGCCATTGATGAGGTAGTGGAAAAAGTAGGACTGTACAAGCCTGTTGTTGGAGAGAGAAAACCTTGTCTTTCTGGTTCAGGTTTGGTATTGGACGACGATGGGTGGGAAGGAGGAGGAAAAGTGGCTGATAGAGGTGTATGAGGACCTGTATGAGAAGAAGCAGCTGAACTGGAAGCAGTCCCATAATCTGATTTACTAGGAAAGAATGCATTCTGATGTGATCCTGTCGTCTGATGTTTCGCCGCTGTTCCGTGAACGTAAGATTGTTGATGTTGTTGACCAGCTTCAAGTTTTCTAAAAGACAAAGCTAAAACAGCAGCCATATGTCTAATTATCCTTCCTTTAATTTCATTTTCTTTCTTGGATAATTTATTGACTTCATTAATCAAAGAATCTACTTTTTTATCAGAATTAGACAATTCTTCTGCTGCATTTTGTTTTGTTTTTAATGATAATCTTTTTGTCGAATATAATCTTGATATTGATAATGCTGCATCTCTTATTTTTGTTTCTATTGCTAATTTGTTCTGAAGTGATTGTAGACGATTTGATAGGATTGAATGTTCCTGTGTACCATCGAGAAATAGAGTAAAGAGAGGTTTCTTCGTTAGCATGAACATGATTGAAAGCGTCCGTATCCATCTAAGCGCACCTTCCGTAATTCCTCCACTTCATCAAACCCGAGTATCTCAAACTGAGCAACGTGAATCAACGCGTCGCTCGATAGTAATTCGAGCATCATTTCATCTTTTAGGTCGACAAGGGAGCTCGCATTAGCTGCGTATGTAGCGGACACAGTCAATCCAGTATGGTTGAATGTTTGTGATTGCTGAGACTTGGAGAATAGCATTGATGAAGCCGAGTTTGGACCTTCATTGCCGTTATAATTCGAGATTGGCGTTGTTGGACTCTGCAGCATGGGGAGAGTTGTTGGATTGTAGCGCGATGCAGAGATGGTGGAAGTGGATCCACGCTGACCAGCAGCTGAGGGAGCGAATGCAAAAGCTGCCGTATTGTTGATGTTGTCGTTGCTGCTCTCTCCATGGCCATTGCTCGAGCTGGACCGCTCGATCACGCTCGACCCGAACGGCAGAGCAAGAGCGTCGTCCCACGAAGCGTCGTCGTTGTGGTCGTTGTCTTCATCTTCCTCATTGTTGACGTTGTTACCGTGGCCATGCTTGCTTGGGGGAGTGGGAGGGACAGGCGAGTCGAAAGCTACTGGACTCGAGGGCGATATATTCTCGTCGTTATCCGGCGGCAAGGACGAGGAGGACGAGGGAGGTTGCTTTCTATGCTGTTGATGGACTCTAGACGGCGATGCTGAAGTTGACGAGTTCGACCTTGGATATGCAAGCTGTGCGAATGTCTGCTGGAACGCTTTCCTCGTAGAAGATAGCGGTTGTGAAGCTTCAGGCTGATTCCCACGACTTGACGATGCGGAGTCGGTGTTGCCAGTGTTGATACTCAGATTAGCAGCACCTAGGAATCTTCTCATTGTAGATGAAGCGTGTGCTGCATTGTTGTAGTCTTGCTTGTGTCTATCCCGTGTTAAACGAGAAGAGGAAAGCTACAAAGTCGCGTCTATCAGTTAATCAATCAATTCTACTTTTATCTAAACGCGTCTTGATTCTTGTCTGACACACTTGATTACTTGATGAGTGGTTTGACAGAGTACTAATCGTCATCAACAATGACAAACAACAGCAGGGTGTACTCTTGTCAACGGTTTTGATACACTCCATCGCTTGACTGTTGATGTTGATTCCAGACACGCCTGTCCTGAGCCTGGAGATAGCCAGCCAGGCCAGCAATGCGGTGGCTCTCTGGTCAAGCAGCCCAGGCAGGAATGGAGCAATTGGGCATCGGACAGACCACACATGCTCCGACCCTACCACCTTCCTACACCGCTGCATGCACTTCCTAACGATAGTCTGTCAATTAGAACACGTGCCTCACCTCGATGCTCAGCGACTATGGCGATCATCGAATACGGTACTTGGTCATGCCAGTTCACTGCATTTCGACTGTGCTCCTGCTTCATACTAATCATAACACAATATACTACCAGCATGGCAAACGTAGCAGTCATCAACGGGTCATCGCGGTATGTCATCTTGTTCTCTCCTTCTCTCTCGTCAACAGCCTGTCCGATCATCGCTGATATTCTTTTGATATATACAGCGGACTAGGACTCGCCTTCAGCCGCTACCTGCTCGCCAACACTTCACTCAACGTAGTGAGCACCTCGTCACGAGACGCTTCAAAAGCACGAGAGGCGATCTTATCAGGCAATGGATTGAACAAAGATGCAGGCGACAGATTGACTACACTAGACTTGGACGTCACTGATGAAGCATCCATTGAGAAAGCGGCAAAGGATGTAGAAGGGAGGTTTGGAAAAGGTCATTTGAGGTTGCTCATCAATGTCGCTGGTATCGTTAGTTGGATTGCCAGGTCCTATCCATGCTGGTGTTAGGCTCTGACGCTTCTAATACCCCCTGCTAGCTACACCCGGAGAAGTCGATAACCAAGATCAACTACGAAGAACTTCTCGAGACCTTCAAGGTTGGTCCCCAGCCTAGTACGACGGGGGAAATGCTCACGCCTAATTTTAATGAATAGATCAACACCTTCGGACACGCTCTCACATTCAAGCACTTTACGCCACTCCTACCTGGCAAGAGTACCGAGCTTGACTATTCGAACGATCCATCGAATGGCTTGATCAAGCCTAACCTGTCTGTCCTCGCTTCAATGACAGCTCGAGTAAGTCGCTCGTGTCGAATATGTTGAAGCTTCGTCAGCTAAGACTGTACCTTTCATAGATCGGATCCATCGCCGATAATAACAATCTAGGAGGATGGTACAGCTATCGCACTTCCAAAGCAGCGACTAATCAACTCATCAAGACTTTGAATTTGGAACTAGCAAGAGCATCAGGAGCAGGTGGAACTACTTCCAAAGAGGGTCATAAAAGCAATAACGCTATTGCTGTTGCATTACATCCTGGTACATTACTTGGAACAGATCTAAGTAAACCATTTGTTGATCCAAAGAAAGATGATAAAGAGACCAAGAAGAAGGAAAGTAAAAAGGGAGTACATGAACCTGAAGTAGGTGCGGAAATGCTTATGCAGGTTTTGAAAGGATTGGATAAGAGTATGGGTGGGAAATTCTTTGATTATGCTGGGAAGGAGATCCCTTGGTAAACAAGTCGACATTTAGTATAAGGCATGTGTTACTCTCAAGAGCGGTGAAGATTGGCAAGGGTTCTATGGGTGACTGCAGTGTATGGTGGCGTAATTTCGACACCATTGGCATCAGCATCCGATGACCGCATGGCAGCCTGGGAGCTTACAATGTGAATCGGATGCGATAGACGACTGCAGTTGTGTGTTAATCATGCCATGCAATTGTGTACATGCTTCTGCAATGCCCTTGTCGGTATGCTTCCCTTGTTGCCTATTTGGGAAGTTCATGCATCAACACCGCAAGCTGACGACGCTGCATTGCGCTGGAATAGCTGGTGGTCCTGCTTGACTCCGACCTACCATCGAATCCACACACGCCTCAACAGCAGCCATGAAGACTGCAGCCCTACTCGCTACCACGCTCGCCTTGGGCGCTGCTACTGCCTCTGCTGGTACTCACCGGTGAGTGCATGACCGTCGAATCACGCAGACCACACAATGCTGGGCTGGCATCGATGGAGGGATGATAGAGCCTGAACACATTGCTGATGAGAGATGTAACTACACAGCATGCAAATCAAGAAGGCAGAACAGCCAGCACACGCATCAGCCGAACACGTCGTTTCTCAACAAGCTCAATACCTGACTGAGAAGTACCGTTCCCTGTTCAAGGGAGGAGACCATCACACTCAGAAGGTCTATGGCTACCCTCCAAACATGATCAAATCTCCTTCTGAAGTTGAAATGCAAGCTCTTGAAGAGAACGCTGCTAAAGGCGGTCATGGAGTTCCTCTCTCCAGTGCGTCGTTCTTCCGATCCCCGTGTTGATGGTGACAAGTGACGAAGCAAGCTGACCCATTGCATTGTATCGCAACAGACTACCTCAATGCTCAGTACTACTCTGAGATCACACTCGGTACACCCCCACAGACCTTCAAGGTCGTCCTTGACACTGGCGTGAGTGCCACGCATCCATCCAGCTCGCTCGCTGCGGGAGCCGAGCCAAGCGGGCCCCGGCAATAGTGGCGAATACTGACGACTGAATGCCTGTTCTATAGTCCTCCAATCTATGGGTCCCATCTACCAAGTGCTCCAGCATTGCCTGCTTCCTGCACGCCAAGTAGTGAGTAGCCGGTTGTCTAGTCTGTAATATCAGCACGCTAATGACACATGACTTTTTCAGCGATGCCGATGCTTCGTCCACTCACAAGGCAAACGGTACCGAATTCGAGATCCACTATGGTTCCGGATCCATGGAAGGTATCGTTTCCAACGATGTCCTAACAATTGGTGATTTGAAAATCAAGAATCAAGATTTCGGAGAAGCCACTAAAGAACCAGGTCTAGCATTTGCATTTGGTAAATTTGATGGTATTTTAGGATTAGCCTATGATACAATCTCAGTACAACATATGGTACCTCCCTTCTACAAGATGATTGAACAAGGTTTATTAGATGAACCTAAATTCGCTTTCTGGCTAGGTAATGCTGATAAAGATGCAGAAGGTGGTGAAGCTATCTTCGGTGGTGTTGATGAGAAGCACTACAATGGAAAGATTACCTACGTCCCTGTTAGACGTAAGGGATACTGGGAGGTTGAATTGGAGAAGTTCACCTTCGGTGATGAAGTTATGGAACTTGAAGGAACTGGCGCCGCTATCGATACTGGTACCTCTTTGATCGCGCTACCTTCCGACATCGCCGACATCATCAACTCTGAGATTGGGTAAGTCATTTTTGCCTGATCATGCTGCTGTTGTGCCGCCCTCCTGTCCATTTTGGCCGACTTTTGTTCGGTCGCGGGTGGCAAAAATCTAGAAATCGATCTACATGCTGACAACATCCACAAACACTGCAGTGCAAAGAAGGGCTTCAGTGGGCAATACTCTATTGATTGTAAGAAGATCCCTGAGCTCCCAGATATCAAGTTTAACTTCGGCGGAAAGGACTACGGCTTGACCGCAGAGGATTACATCCTTCAAGTTCAAGGATCTTGCATCTCTTCCTTCATGGGGTAAGTGATATCAATGAGCAGCATCAGTGTTACAACATACCAATCTAATTGTGTTTCTCTCTTCATCTTTGTACTCTTTATCTCCTCATCTTCGTACATTTTTCAATCTCACAGCCTCGATATGCCACCTCAGATCGGGCCTC
The DNA here is from genome assembly GCA_022835595.1 of Cystobasidium ongulense. Classification (NCBI taxonomy): domain Eukaryota; kingdom Fungi; phylum Basidiomycota; class Cystobasidiomycetes; order Cystobasidiales; family Cystobasidiaceae; genus Cystobasidium; species Cystobasidium ongulense. Next base: position 368,920 of record BQUP01000009.1, on the reverse strand, counting down.
TATGGATCATCGGTGACTCCTTCCTACGCAAGTGGTACACCGTCTACGATCTAGGCAATAACGCCGTCGGTTTCGCTCAGTCCACTTAAGAAAGACTAGTGCCAGTTGGGACCCCGACTCTCAGCCTTGGAAACAGTTCAAACGTCAAGTCCATACGGTGTAGGCTCAGTATCTGCTGGCTCATCGACAGTATCGTTCCAAGCTCTCTACAAATCATTAGTGTAGCATCCCTTTCTCGTTCTCTCTTTGGGTTCTTTGATCACTCTTTCCAGTTTCTTCCTCTCATGGGCAGAGCAGCATTTAGCGGGCGTTCAAGGATAGTACAAGCAAACACGAGCTCTGTTGAGCATGTATCTTTCCATAGTGATGCTTTACATCGTCTTCTCTACCCCTGCAAAGCTCTCTTTGTCTTCTTTCTACAAACGCTGTCTTCTTTTTCAAACATAAACAATTTTCTCGCTCTTCGTACGGTAGCTCCGCTACCAATTAGTTCCGACACTGGAACTCCTTACTCCTGTTCTTCTTCCGAAATGTACTTGGAATACGCAATGCAATTATGACCTTTGAATGATCCTTGGTTAGCTTGAAAATTGCTCTCAGGTGTCGCGATTGGTCAACCGCTTTCGCAGGCGGTATCAAGCATTCTGATGGGTGTAGAAGACACAATATCTACATGCCATCAATTGGAGCACTGTACTATATCCGCCCACCACACTGTAGCCGGTACGCCAGAGCACAGTTAGAAACATGTCCAGTGATGCATGTAATTATTGGATCCTATACCTTTATTAGTTGCGTCCGGGATCATGAGATATGAACGACATGAGAAGCAGACCAATACAATAGATTGCACGACCACAACTTTTACTAGTAATTACAAAGGGTCTCAGATTAAGGTTACGATCCAGAGCTAGAACCGCCGGTGGACGACCTTGGATCAGCTCCTACAGAGGGTCATCTGCAACAGGGATTGCAGATCCTCTTGCCACTGGTAGAGCTATTCGCTTTCTTTTTGAAGCTGGCCATGAAGAGGTAGGAGTGACTTAATTGTCAGCCTGTTGGCTCATAAGACAAGTAAGATTGCGTAATTATCATAAGACTTACAACCTCTGTTATTATTGACTTCTACTAATTCCTTTGCAACTTTGTCATGATTCTTGATTGTAGCGTCCAATCTACTTTGTAATGTATTGTGAGTTTCTTGGAGATTTTTCAAAGCATTCTCCATGACTATCAGATCACTGAACTTTTGCTCATTCGATGTGACCAGCTTATCAATCTTGATACATTTTACTTCGTGTGAGGTACTTTCTTCTTCATAAAGGTCTTTATATTTCGTTACTTCTTCTTTATATCTCACTGTTTCCTGATTAGCTTTCTCCACTTTCTCTTTGTACTTGGCTATTTCCTGTCTAGAGTTCGCTACTTCCTCTTTATATTTCGCTATTTCCTGTTTAGAATTCGCTACTTCCTCTTTGTATTTCGCTACTTCCTTGTTTGAATTCATTACTTCTCTGTTTGAATTCTTTACTTCCTCTATGGATCTCGCTAAATTCCTTTGGGAATTCTTTACAATCTCTTTATACCGTGCTACTTCCTCCTTTAGATCTGCAATCTCCTTCTTGTCCTGTTTGATGGAAGCCAAATCGCGTTGATTTAATTCCATATCCTTTGCTGCCAACTCCTTTTGAGAACTCGCTATTACCTGTTTGTATCTTTCTACTTCCTCCCTTATGTCTCTAATCTCCTTCTCGTACTCTTGAACGCGGTCCCAAGCACGTTGCTGAAACTCCAGGTCATTTGCTGCTTCTCTTTGTCTTTTCTGAGCTCGTTCAGCTTTCTCGTTGGCGAGAGCATGTCGTTTTTTTGCCGTTTGAATGGCAACAAGCATGTGGACCTCTGGTGGAATTCCAGAAGTGGAAGCTTCCGTAGAGACGTCCGGTACATGAGATGCTGATTCTGTTGTATTCGCTAGGTCAATCACAGGAGGTGCACCACCACCACCACCAGACAAGCGGAGGCTGAGCCTTCGGGACGGTCTAAAGATTGGAAGCCCGAAGGGTTAGTACGGACGAACTAATCGCGAGACCAGTGAAGGCTGCGATGTCGAGCTCACTTGCTGGTATCGGACATGTGTGAGGCTGTCACAAGCAGGTCGGTGGGGGAAACGAGCGTTAGGTCAGAGAAGAGGGAAAGAGTTGTCAGAGTGCAGTCAAGTCAGCTGAACAGGGGCCCTCTTTCGTGAAGCTTCCACATGGGCCACTTGGAAGCGAGCATTTCGTTCGACAAGCCCTGTAGCTTTGAGACCATCTTCTGACTTCTCTTCTAAAACGTGGGAAAGGCCGGTGCAAGCATTGCTGCAGCGTGAGCAGAGCAATTCATGCAATGCTATCAGATGATCCGCGATGGTCTATAGGTCTGTCTTGCTTGAGTATGGTACAAATGCAAAGCCCGAGCAGCGCAGGCATCTGCAGCAAGCAGTGAAGGAGTGGCTAACGCGAAAGTTGGCAAGTCGAGCAAAGCCATCTCGTAGAGCATGACTAGAATTCTGCCAGTGTCCATGTCGTCTCTCTCGCTGTTCTCATGGCTGCATTCGGATTCTGCAATGCTCAACGCCACCATGGCTCGACGCGCCTTTGACGAGGCGGACGAGGTTCACTTTGACCACGACTGGATCTCCATTCAACAAGGTGTGCGGACCAGGGCCATCACAGGTACACTGAGTGAAGCTCGCTCGTTGAGCCTGAAGGGGAGAAGCAGCCAAGTCGCTGCGTTCGTTGGTCCATCATGGCGTTTGCCCAGAACCAGCAACAGCAGCAGCAGCAGCAGCAATACTACCAGCAGCAACAGCAGGCGGCGTATCAGCAACAACAGGCACAAGGCTCTGGCATGCAAGGCGTACAGTCGACGAGCAACGGCAATGCTGCCATGAGCGCGCCCAGTGCAAGAGGGCCCGACTATGTCGTCTTTGAGCGACTCCCTCAGCAGGCCTTCAGCAGGAGTGGCCTCGAAAAGGCGACAGCAGCCAAACTAAAGCTGGAGCACTACTACAAAAAGGCAGTGGACGATGTCGTCGAGAGGAACACGAGGTACATCTGCTTGCCTGGTTGCTCATTGTCTGCTACCTCCAAGCTGACCAGACGCGTCTTGTCCTGCATCCCATCTCGTTTGTCCGGCACAGGCGACATGAACTCGAGCAGAAGCTCATTGCAGACACGAGCATTCCTGATAAAGAAAAGAAGAATCAAATATTGGCATTAGGCAGGACAGAGAGCTCGTTCTTGCGTCTAAGACGGACGAGACTGGGTCTGAAAGACTTCAAGACTGTAAAGGTCATCGGAAAGGGTGCTTTTGGAGAGGTATGTCGCTGCTCTTGTTGCCGATACGCGTCATATTGGAGTGCGAGCAACCTCATAATAGATCATTACTGAACCGAGCCATACTACCCTTTCGTCTACGGTTCGTGCGTTCCTGCCGTCATTCAGGTCCGAGTGGTGCAAAAGACCGACACCGGCAAGATCTACGCGATGAAGACACTGCGAAAGAGCGAAATGTTCAAAAAGGATCAGGTGGGTATCCGTCTTGAACCTTACTTTCGTATCAATCTGACGGCGCTTCACACTCCAGCTCGCTCACGTCCGAGCCGAGCGAGATATCATGGCAGAAAGCAACTCGCATTGGGTCGTCCAGCTGTACTACTCCTTCCAAGACGTGTCCCACCTCTATCTGCTCATGGAGTTCCTCCCAGGAGGAGATCTAATGACAATGTTAATCAAATACGATACATTCTCAGAAGATGTGACACGATTTTATATTGGTGAAATAGCATTAGCCATTGAAGCAGTTCATAAACTAGGATTCATACATAGAGATATTAAACCTGATAATATTCTTATCGATAGAACAGGACATGTTAAATTATCAGATTTCGGTCTATCTACTGGATTCCAAAAAATGCACGATTCGACTTATTATCAGAGAATGTTTGAAGGTCAACAAGCTACTCCTGAAGTTAATGTCAATAGAAATAACCCAAACAGAAATTCAGTTGCTATTAATGCTATTCATCTTACTACTACAAAAGATCAAATAGCTACTTGGAAAGCGAATAGAAGGAAATTGGCTTATTCTACTGTTGGAACACCGGATTATATCGCGCCTGAAATGTAAGTCGAGTGACGATGACGCTCTCACTACTAGGCTATCAAGCTTATGTGATTCTCTTTACAGCTTCTTGCAACAAGGCTACTCTTCAGAATGTGATTGGTGGTCGTTAGGAGCGATCATGTTCGAGTGTTTGATGGGATAGTATGTTTATTACTACTGTTTGATGGCATTCTACTTCTGGGCTATACTAATGTCACTTGATATCTACTCTTCCCTCCAGCCCGCCATTCTGCTCTGAAAACGCCCATGATACATACAAGAAGATCATAGACTGGCGAAACAACCTTTTCTTCGCTGAAGATGGTCCAAGATTATCAGCAGAAGCAGAAGATATGATTCGAAGGTAAGCAAGCTTTCGTTTACAAAACTGGGCACAACAAGTGAGATGGACGCGTGCGTTGACTGATCTTTCTGACCTACTTGTAGCATGCTCACCGCACCCGAGACACGCTTAGGACGCAATTCGACTGCTGAAGTCAAAGCACATCCCTTCTTTGCTGGAGTAGAGTGGAACACGATCCGAAACATTGAACCTCCCTTCGTGCCACATCTCACGTGAGTTTTGCTATCCGACATGCAGTTTCTACCTTTTGCCCTTTCGTTCAGACAGACTGCTAATGCGTGTGTATTCATCTTGTTACCTAACCTACAGTTCAAGCGTCGATACTCAATACTTCCCAGTCGAAGACTTCAACGACGTTCCAGTAGATACACCTGTCGAGAAGGAAACTGCTGGCTCCAATCAAAGAGATCTTGCATTCCTCGGTTACACCTTCAGACGTTATGAACCACCTAGCAGTAATCACTACTAGGGTGCTGTCCTCCTTTTTCAAGTCCAGAAGACTTTCACATGGACATTCGTCTCTCTCTTGGCTAGCTCCCCAGCGCGATGCATTCTCTACCTCGAGATAGAGACTCCAAGTACCTGCTCCAGTATCTTCTTGGACACAATACGTACCTGCCTCGGCCACGACTACACTCTTGTACCCATTATATTCGTATGCACCTTCCTTTTGCATGTATGTCTTCTTGCAAGAGTCCAGCTTCTTCCAATCATGCTCACGGTGTTAGAAGAGCTTGTGTATCCATTGCGAAATGAAACCAGTGTATTGGATTGCTGGAAGGATTGTCATGTCATGCTGGCGCCTTGCTCATGCTTTGCTTGCCACTCTGCCGATAGAGGCTGCACGTGAAACTGTTGACAACTCGCTTCTTGCTTGAAAACCAGCGAGACGCGGAGTGTGAGACGGGAGAGCGGCTTGATACACCAGACGACATCCTTCATCGATAGAAAGACCCTGCAAGATGGCTGCGTCTCCGCCTCAGAGCGCCGGCATGAGCAGCAATGCAGGCGGCGGCTCCTCGAACAACGAACAGCAGATCCGCGTGCAGATACTAGCCTCGCTCTTTCCGCCTGGATGTGAGAGCATGATACCTGCGTTGTTGCAGCTGGTCTCGTATGCTGATTGAACGCTGGCCTCGAACTCCATGCAGCTCAATATGGCTCGTACATTGCACACCTCAAGACGTGGGAAGACGTACCCGGAGCGCCGCCTGGATCAGCAGAAAGCAAGAAGCCGAGATACGTCTTACTCGCAGGTATGTAGGACTTTTTGAGTAGCTGACGCATTACAGCCTCGTCTATGGGACCTGACTGGGCCTCTCCACTCACCCTGTGTATCCGCAATCCAACAGTGACGAGCGATGGGAGACTGAAGCTGCACAAGTCCAAGCGCAATATGAACGGCACTTTCTCCATAGGCAAAACATGGCGATTTGAAGATGTTGCATCTCTGGAAGTTCATGTGAGCTGGCCTCTGCATTGGCGCGTACAAGCAAAGCTTATTGAATGCCCTTCTGTGCGGCCCTCTCTCGCACGTGGTGTGTCTACTCTTTCGCGATTTAACATGCAGAAACCAAGACGAAGTACAGCTGGTGGTAATATGGCCGTCCCTTGCTTCACAATCACAATCAACGGCAAAGCGTACCTATGGGAAACAGAATCCGCGAGACAGCAAGATGACTTCCTTATCACGATAGTCAGATCATTCCGACAGTATCAGAACGGAGAGCAGCCTCGACTTGTCGGCTTTCAAGTTGGAGAAATACCAGGTGCTCCACCTGCTTATGAAGTTCCAGTACAATCTGGAGGTATGGCTACACCCACCGCTGCATCTCGTCTTCCAGCTTCCGTATCCACTCCCGGACTTCCCAGACCTACCACTTCCCATTCTGTCATGTCAAACGGGTCAAGTCGCTACGAAGGCGTCCCACCACATGGGATGCCACATGCATCATCCTCAGGCGGCCTGGCAGCTTTCACAGAGCCACCTTTGCCACAACAGCAGCAGCCAAGCGCGTCAGCAAGTGGTCGGCCAATGTTCGTTTCTTCATTTTCGGGAGAGCAGCAGTCTACACCTCGAGGACCATCTCCTGGAGGTGCTGGTCTGCGGAAGCAAAGTTCTAGCGGGAATCTATCTAGTCAGCCACAACCTACCTCTTCACGACCGCCTTTACCTATTCCGCAAATCACGGCACCGGCCGTACAGCAGCCCAGGCAAGCGCCGCCATCCTCATCATCCAGCGCTATCGCTACGGATCGACAGCAGTCTTCAAACCCTCGCTCAGCAACTCCTACAAGGCCCCATATTGTCCCGCCTGAACAACCTTTTACGCGTCGAGGAAGCCAGGGCTCCGGCCTGCGAGCAGCAAATGCGTCCTCCGCAGACTCGAGATCGCCGAACACTGCTGCTCCAATTGATGAAAGTACAGCTGCCGCGAAAGCTGCTGCACTACTTGGACAAGATAATACATTGCTAGATGACAGCGATGTGATGTTGACGAACGTGGAGGAGATGCTGGAAGGTTTGGAATGGGGAGCAGTAGCACATGGTCATAGTGCCGACGAATTGGAGAAGCGCCTGCTTGGAGAACTGAACGCTTTGGAAGCCGCTGGTATACATGCCATCATCGAAAGCGATGATAGAGTGAACGATGTTGTCAGGTATCTGGACAATGCTCTGGCGGACTTGGACAAGATGGATCTGATGATCAGTCTTTATAAAACGCATCTAAATGTGAGCCATGGACTGTCTTCCGGCGTTTTCGTACGTACCCGCTGATGCTTTCTTATTTCAGGCGGTTTCAGACGATATAAGTCACATCGAGTCGCAAAATGAAGGTCTGCAATTGCAATCAAGTAATCAAAGGGCACTATTGGCTGAGCTGGATCGTAGATTGCAAAAGTCGTAAGGTGTACATAATATTTCTTTGTTATAACAAGTTTCGTCGTAATCATTCAGCATTAAAGCGATTCGCTAAGCCAGTCCATCCAGCAGCTGCTTCACGACATTGATCAGAACCTCTCATCTTGACCAGCCTTGTTTTCGACCACTTCCTCAGTATTTACACCTTTAGGTTTGACGACTTCTTCCTTTTCTGCATTTGCAGACTTCACGACCTCGGTATGCTCTTCGCCTTCAGCAACAGTCTGGCAAGCGATTTCCTTGCCGGATACATTTGTCGTCTTCAGATACATTTCTTTGTACTTGCCATCTATCTTCATCAGATCATGATGTCTGCCCTTTTCTTTCAGTTGACCGTCTTCCAAGAAAAGGATGAGATCGCTACGATAGGCCAGATGGAACTGAAGGAGCAAATAAGTACATTGTTCCAGCAAAGCCCTCCGCTTACACACTCACCCTATGTGTGACAGCGATTATGGTCCTCTGACCTCGACGCTTCAGGAACTTTTCAAAGATTTCCGCTTCACTTCTGATGAACGAGCAAAGCACTTCGCTCAGGTGATTGAAGCCATGCCAAGGCTGGGAGCTGTGCTTACAACGGATCAAGTGCGCTAGATTACATTATCGCGCAGACACGTCAGTGACTGTCATCTGACTGGTACGCATTGCACACTCACGCGGAAAATTCATCCAGGATTGCTGTCAGGTCAAAGAGTTAGTCATTTTCCTGGGCGGCAATTAGCTATAATCGTAATTGTAACATACCCAGGTCTGCAGTCTCGCGAAGGAATGAACGAGCTAGGACAACTCTGCGAATAAGCCCTTCAGCCAATTGACCTGAAAATACACAGATGGAGATGCTTACTTCGCCCATTCTGTACAAGCATGAAAAAAGTCGATGTCAGCTTTTTTCTCCCAAAGTGGCATGTAAGAGGCTCAAGTCCGTCTTTTAGAAACCCTTGCCAGTCACAAAACTGGACATCTCACCTCCACCTGAGAAGTTGGCTGCTTCGGCTTGATTCTTCCTCTCTTCCTCGTCCGCTTTCTTGGCATCGTAGTCAGGAGCTAAGAGTGTCTCCTCGTCTGGCCTAGGATCCGGGAGCTCTTCGCGTGCAGCGACTGTTGTCCATTTATAAAGGTCGGACGTAGCAGTCGACGCTGCAGGCGATAGCGTGACCAACTTGTCCAGCATTTCGTTGTCAGTCCTTGGATCGTCCAGATCTTCATCGTCATCATCATCGCCAGTGGCATATTTCCCTCTCCCTTTCATTTCATATTCATCATAATTCTGAGCTCGCTTCACTAGCATGTCGAGCGTTACCGCTTCATCCGAATAATGCCTATGTTCGAGCTCTGTGTCGAGTCCCTGAGTTGTAGCTCGCTTAGAATGCGCAAACAAGGTTACATATTTGTGCCCGTTCCTTAACTTACATGCGAAAACTTCTTGATAACCTCATCTGCTCCACTGTCTTTGATTGCCGCTTCTATTTCTTCGTCAGTGGCATCCAAGCGACCCAGTCTCGAAAACTCTCTGCGAGCATGTATGTTAATGCCAGCAAATATGAACTAGTCGCAGTGCAGTGCACCTACCTGATGGTGAAGTTGGGCTTTTCTGTTCATAAATATGGTTAGTACAGTGCACTAGTCAACCCCGTCAAGCCAGTAGCACCTACCCGTTTCTTGAAAAAGAAAGCTATTCTCGGCCAACAGGTTCAATAAAAAGCTTTGCTACTCAGTAATGATTCACTTGCCTTATATTACGATAAAGATCCTCGGGATCGTAACGCTTGATATCCACCCCATTGATAAGGATTCTGCCTTCGTCTGGATCATGTAACCGTACCAGCAAGGCAATCAAGGTGGATTTGCCACTCCCGCTGAATCCGACAATGGAGCACAGCTGATGAAAATATCAGATCTTGATGTGGAATCAAGTAGCTTGCATGCCTTGCTCACCTGTCCCGGCTCGATCTTGAAATTGATGTTATCCAGTGCTTTCTTGTACTTGTTAGGATACGTGAAGCTGACTGCTTCGAAATCTACGGACAGATCGTCAGGCGCATGTATGCCATCGAAAGAAGCTCGACAAACCTATGCTCATACCACAGGTCCCGGCTCTTTTGGACAGGCACGCATTCTCGCCGGCTGCTTTCTCCTTCACGTCTAAGATCTGCAAGCTTGATGTACGCATAGACACTGGCCCATCCCTTAGCATCTCGTCCGAAGCGTCATAACTCAGCGCATCGACGCTTCGGCGCATGAGAGGCTGAATCTTTGAAAGACTGTAGATTCTCTCAATCGGAGTCAAATTGTTGATAAATCTGCGGTAATGGGAGACGAGGTCATAGATCTCGAAGCCGAGACAGGTAGAAGCTGCTGAATAGGCGTCGAGATCATTTATTACCGTTGAAGCGTCCATCACGCTGGCCGGTGGCTTTCCAATGATATGGAGCGCTATACTGTACAGGACAAGTGGCAGATCAGCAAATATCTAAGGAGTCACGCGAAAGACTTATGGCCGTACAGCATGTACAGGGACGTAGCGTTTGCTTCTTCGATGACATTATACAATATAGCTCTCCAAGGATGTAGTATGTCCTCATTCCAATATTCCGGCTCGGCCGCGCTAGCATCACCAACTGCATTCTGCGCCATTTTGTATTCTTGATAGTAGTAACTTCTTAAACCTAGCACCTAATACATCGCCCGCAAGTATCGCATCAGTATTAATATAAGACTGAAGTACGCTACTGCGAGCCTCTTTTCACGGACTCCCGTAGGTCAGTATGCTCACTTGGTCTTGGGCGCTAGCCTTTTCACTCGCGCGCGACATTATCTCTCTCCTCCGGTAGTTTTCGTCTGTAATGGCAGCAACGGTCGCGCCAGAGTGTTTGAGATAGCCAAGGTATCGTTTTAGGGTGAAGGCAAACTTGAGGAAGAGACTCCATGCTGCTAGCTGACTATTGAAAGTTCGAGTGATTCTTCTAATTGTCCGAACGCGACTTACAATGCGCGCAAAGTCGTTGAAAAGAGTTGATGCTTGATCCAGCAAAAAAGATCCGGCCCAGGATCCACCTCCGGACCAAGATTCGTCCAATAAGGACTCGACAGACTTAAAATGAGCAATGACTGCGGACAGCTGATTTAGCGACAAACTATAGTTATCGATGGAAGCGAGATATACCCTTCTCATTTGCGGAAGTAACACTGTCTAGCTCAAGTCGCGCTTGCATAATCCTTTCCTGCGTTGAAAAGTTAGGCAACGACTGAACCAACTTGATGGAGGCTGTACTTGCTTGAGCTTACCCTAACATAGTTTTTGTATCGATAGGTTACCTTAGCTTTATTCTCTTTCAAGTGTTCCGAAAGTACCTATAGAAACGAATAATCTAGTCACCAGACGCTTTGCTGGAAATGACAGCTCTGTCTCACCTGTTCAAGTATGTAAGACCCCAAATCTTGACTGATAGCCTTGATGGCTCGAGGCCAGTTCAGTTCACGCGTGCCGATAGCTTCAATAGTAACCTGCACAAGATCGTAGCGAGCGGCTTCTCGCGTAATAGGGACGACCGACTTCTCAATAAAATCCCCGAGATAGCCTGTTAGAAATGTGTCAGTGCATTTGAGTCGTACTATAGACCATTAACTGTCAGAGTTACACAGGGCTAATCTTCGTTTTCCAATGTGTGGTAAGATCTCCATCGTAAAGTGCATCATCAGCGGTAGCTGACGTTTGACTTCCCTAAACCTCGTTTCAATGCGTTTCAAGAGCGGCTGCCTCTTTTCTGCGAGCCCAAGCCTGACGACCAGCTACAAGCGAAGGTTAACGAAGCTCGCATGACTAGATTGTGTCGCGTAACTTACATGATAAAGTTCATTATAGCGGCGAACTTCATACAGGAATCCATATTTGGGATGACGGCGTATGTCTTTCTCCCCTGCCTTGCTTGGTCCCGACTTCGCGGCCTTTGTTATAGCAGCATTTTCCGCAGCATCTTGTTGTTCTGCATTCGTGCCTGTGACATTGCTGGAATGCTTGTCGGTCGTGTTCGTACCAGCAGAAGTGGTCGCACTGCTGTTCTCAGTCATCGCCAGGGAGATGCCTGTCAAGTTATAAGAATCTAGCTGTACGTGGATGCATAAAGTCAAGTTCGGTAGCAGGGAGATGAAGTGGACGGAAGACAAGCCATGCAGCAAGAGACGGCCCCAAATGACGAATACAAAACTGCATGTCGTGTCCAACAGGGGTCAGATAGGTTGGTGGCATGCCGGGAAGTAGCCGGAGCTGTACCAAACAAGAAGGGTTCTTGCGCAAGAAGCAGCCTGAGATTAGTCAACTCGCTTTACAGGTGTTAGGTATTCCCATAGGTCTGATGTATTCGCTTCCAGTGTATGAAATTGCATTGTAGATCACCGGTAATCGAGACCGACTGCTTGTCGGACGCGCGACATTGTCTCCTCCGCTTTGTGTTCGGCTTTTGTCCTTCCTTGAGCTTGCACCCTATCCAGGTAGCCGGGATCTGATTTCAGTCTAGCGAACGCGTCTTGGAAGTTTTGTAGTACCGGCTCAAGTGCATCTCCTACAGCAAGTTTCAGATCTTTCATGCTTTTACCCTCTAGCGTTTTGACATGCGCATTGGGCGAAGTCTCTGTGATTCCTGAGAGGATATCCAAAAGATTCGAGACGCCTGGCCGTCCGACTGGGTCGTAGGTGATGTCGGCTTGCGAGTCTGTAACGGCAGTCCGGAGTTTATCGCGCATTTCACGTGGTGTGTCGGTAAGCATGATCCGCGTCTTTGGATCTGGGTTGGATTTTGACATTTTCGCTGTAGGATCGCGGAGGTTCAGGACTCGAGCTTGTGGAGCTGCTCGGGAGAAGAAGTTTTTCAGCAGATGCCCAGCAAACCTGGAGCTGCGAGATAGATAGCTTACTGAACACATGGCGAGGTATGGTGAATAGGTCTGTTTCGAATTGACGATTGAAGGTTTGAGCCAGATCTCTAGTAAGCTCAATGTGCTGTTCTTGATCCTCTCCTACCGGAACTTCTGTAGTGCTGGAAGGAGACATGTGAGCTGCAGATTATTGTTTCGCGTATACTGCTAGGTGTCGACGCTTACTTGTACAACAAAACATCCGCTGCTTGGAGAACTGGATAAGCGAAAAGGCCAAGCTGTAACATCGACTCGTCTACTTCATCTTCCGAATTGGCATTTCTCTTTGTAGCTAGTCGCGACTGTAGGAGGATACTCTCGTCAGCTGCTACGACATGTCAAGCGAGCAATGGCAGAGCTCACCTTCCAGGTGGTCATCCTTTGCAGCCTACCATAGGATGTGATGCAGTTGAGATACCAAGCTAGTTCGGCGTGCTGCTTGACCTGTTCTTGACGGAAGATGGTACAGCGTTCAGGATCTAAGCCAATAGCCAGCAGGGCTGCCATCATATCTCGACTTTCTTGCCGCAGCTTTGCCGGATCTTGTGGTAGAGTGATAGCATGTAGGCCAACCACGGAGAAGTAGATAGAGTCATGCTCTCCGGCTTCATTCTGCAGCTTGACCCAGTTTTTCAGGGCACCCAGGTAGTTTCCTAACTAGCCGCAAGAAGGTAGCTTGTCAGCGAGCTACCTCGAGGCTGGATCCAAACGCTCTAAGCTTGCATGTGGAATGCCGGTAGGCTGTATGCCCGAGAATATGACCCGCTGGTCAACTGCTCTTTCCTTGCCCTTGCCCTTTGCTGCAGAGGCAGCTGTGGCCAGGCAGCGTCGAAGCGACATGGCTGGGAGCAGCTGTGTCACGGCACTGAACACAGATAGAAAGTCCGATGAAACGATGAGTGTCGTGCTCGAGTTCAGAAGACAAAGCAAGCTGTTTTGATGCATCTCGTGCTTGCCTTCCTTCCGATCACCTGCATAAAACACAACTTCCGGAGATGGCGCTGTATGACAGTGACGAGGATGGAGACACGTTGCCTAGTCTGGCTCATGACTCCATGTCCACTGCGCGTGGAGCGTCCAGAAGAGCTGCGTCACGAGCGTCTTCGGTGGCCAGCGTGACCGCTGCCGGGGGCCCAGCTTCCAGGACGGCTCGACAACCCTCGTACGAAAGAGGCACCTCTGCCAGCTCGACCTCACGAATCGCATCCACGTCTCGTTCTGCTGGAGTGCGTAGGTCTATCTCTGCATCTCCAGCGCAAGATGCTCTCGAGTCAGATACCCCGACTGTGGCGGCCTACATGTCGACGGCTACTGCACGCCGCAACGAAGCCTCGCAAACACCATCTCCAGTCGCTCGAGCGAAGCCTAAGAGAGCAGTCCTGGATCCGGAAGCGCAGAAACAGCTGGAACAACGTCGGCAAAAGGAGCAGGCCGAGGACGACTTCTTCACTCGCAAGCCTGCCTTGACTTTCAGGACGAAGAAAGCTGTACAGAAGCCAGAGCCGTCTCGTGGAGAGCGTAGGTAGATCTCCATCATCTTCTAGTCGCGTAAGGCTGACTTATCGTTAGCAGCTTCGTCGAGATCAAATGCAGGTCCGTCACAACCTCGGCTGGACAACCCAAGCGCCTCTCCCGCACCGTCGACTACCATAGGAAAAGCTCGCGCGACAGTCATTGAGCTGGATAGTGATGAGAGCTCGGGTTCATCTCTTCATGATGATGATGACTCAAGTGGAGATAGCGACGACCCATACGCTACTGGAACTCGCGGCGCCAGCAAGAGCAAGAAGGGTAAAAGCAAGAAGACAAAGCAAATGCCGATTCCTATCATCCCAAAGTTCTCGTGAGTGTGTCTTTGCCGGACATTATGCAGCAGGCTAACAGTGCACATTTTCATCGCAGACCTGTCAAGCGTCAGGAACCAGATACCGATTCCTCCTCCTCCTCTGGCTATTCCTTCACTTCCAGCTCATCTATTCAGCGCATAAAGAAAGACAAGCATCAAGGCAAGAAGAAGAAAATGCCAGTCACTAAACCTCAGCCTGCGCCCAAGCGAAGTCTGTCGCCAATTGAGACCGTAGATTCATACGTTGTGCAACATGCCCTTGCAGATCTGCGCAGGAAGAACAATGCCAGACAGCTCCAGCCTCTCGACACCAATAGCGCACCAGTGAATGGTATGGGTATTGCAGTGCTTAACAGTCCGCTTGCCTCAGCTACGAGCGTGCCAATTGATGTCAACGGAAACCACCTGCGTTCGCCGTCGGCAGGCACATCCGCTCAAGCCGACACTTTTCAGCGTACAGCAAGCTTCTCGCTTACGCCTATGCCAGAAGTCAAGCCGCAGACTGAAGCAGAGCAAGAAGCTAAATTTGGAACGGCAGTGTCTATCAGAGTTGAGATGGTATACGATCCAAGACTACCGATGTTTAAATCAGAGATGGTTTCAAGCTACGAGGCTCCAGTAATTGTGAAGACGCGGCAAGTAAGTTCAGATGCTTTGTTTTCTCGATTACTGCAAAGCCTGACTTGAGGTTGGCATGTGTCAATAGAGAGAGACCTTTCATAGACTGTTTGAAGCAATCAGTAAATTCAAGGTCCGTCTAGCAGGCATCCTGACATTACGATAAGAGACTGATTGGGTACTCTTCGATAAGAACGTGCCTCAGGATCAATTAACATTCACGTACAATGGCAAGACAGTCTATAAGTCTGGATCCCCGGTTGCCGTTCAGATCATATCCAGTGCCACTTTCAGTAGGTCCTTTTTCAGCAAGTCCGTACTCGGTTGAAGAGCAATATTGACGTGGCATAATCGCACAGAGGGATACACAAAAGACGTCCTGTCATACATCAGACAACATCCGGAATCCATAGGAAAACGTCAGGAAAGTGAAAGCCGTGCAATGAATGGCGTGGGACCAGGTCCGTCGGGCACAGCCGCTCCAGGATTACATATAAACGGAGAGGCACCTTCAACAAACCCAATAGATGTACAAGAGACATCGAACACGGACCAGGGCGGCACTCAAGCCCAAGGTGCCAGTCCCGAGGCTGCACAATCAGCGGCGCTTCGCTTGACGATCCGTGGCGGGTCCGATCAGAAGGTACTGTTAGCGGTGCCACCTAATAAAACCGTACTCAGCGTAATCAAGCACTTCCTGCGCAAATTCAACATAGATCAAGCGAAAGCGGGGCAATGCAAGCTTCTCTTCGATGGCGAGGAGATTGAGCATGACTTGCGACTAGGGCAGACTGAGCTCGAAGACGAAGATACCCTGGATATCAAAGTGCCTACTGTCTGACGATGAGAATGAGCGTGCATCGTACCAGGTCGTTCTGAGCTACAAGTGTTCACAGATTCACAAAGCGGCAGAAAGTTTCGCTGCAGCCTTGAAATGGGAGAAATCAACGAGCTTGTGTACATGCACAGAACCAAGGGTCGAGCGTGACTGGCAATAACTCACTTAGGGCGTCGCTTATCTCCGCATTTGACAACTTCAAAAGCACCGCTTCACGAACCGTCAGTGTGCAATGAAATTACCACGACACAGCCAGATTTACAATACCATAGGGATCAAAGACTACACACAATCTTTAATTACATCAGGACCTCCAAGTGAACGGTGACTCGGGCTGTATACTTAGTACGAGCCGCCCAGCCTAGTAGTTGACGCTTGCAAATAAATTGCGGCTGGCCAGCTGATCGTATCGATCGTCCAGCGAAGGATTAGGAACGGAGTGGCTGGCCAGCGAGCTGCTGGTCCAGAATGATATACTTGCCTCGAAGGCTTGTACCTGGTCACAACGAATTCCTTCTCGTCTCATGTTGAAGCTTTCTCTGGCTTCCAACGTCTCCCAATCTCCGCCGCCGCCTGCACTTCACATTCCTCGTCTCCATCCATTCCCTGTCAAGATCCTCAGGCAACAAGCCAGATACATAAGAATGCGCACGTGCACCAATATCGCTCTGGCAGCGATCTTTCTCGTTCCCTTCGCCAAGGCATTATATACATGTCATCATGAGGAAGTTACTGGAGCTTATCCATACTGCATCTCGATACCAGACGGCTACCAAGCAGCAGGAAACTGGGAGAGTGTTTTTCCTACTATCCTCTACCTTCCTGGCTCTGGGGCTTTTGGCCCCGTCGACGAAATTGAAGCTTTGGTCAGTCTCGTTTCAGATCATTTGTACAACTTGGGAAAGCCTCAGCTCATATCGATTTACTGCACCTGTCTCAGTCGACCTACGATGGTATAGGCAGACTGCTGAGTCAATACCGCAAAGGGGATCAGACTGAAGCGAGTAGACTAGCATCTGAGAACTTTGTTACGATCATACCAATCCCGCCTAAAGAGAAGCCGGATGGTAGCGTCAACAAGCACTTTAGACCTGAAGTGAGCTCTTTGCTTGCTACTTCGCAGAATCGCTTGAGCTGACATGTGCTTGTCTCAATCTAGGCCATCGATAAAGTCGTTGTGTCCGCCATCAGTCAGTATCCTATCGATCTCACTCGCATCTACACAGTAGGCTACTCCGCCGGGTGCCGAGGGACTATCCGCTATAATGTCTTCCGCCCCTACGTGAGTGCTCTATACCATACTGCGCGAATTTCTACACGCTCTTATACCATGCTACCTGCTTCTTAGTGGTCTACTGCTGCCGTCTGCGTAGCTGGAGGAGCTGAGAAAGAAGGCAGCCAGTACCTTGAAGCAGACCCACAGCCAGAGACCTTCTCTCACTTGGATCGCTTAGTCAATCTGCCTATCAAGATTTACGGAGGTACAATCGATGTCACCGCCCCAGTCGAGCCGAAGGAAACATACGACGAAATCATCAGACTTGGTAGCAAGAAAGCATATCTGACAATGATGGAAGATGATCACGAAGGCTTGCAGAGGAACCCCTGGACTGCGGCTTTGCTACAATGGCTACTTGATCAGCGCAAAGGGTGGGAGACCAAAACTTATCGTCGGTCAGGTAAAGAGCGCCTGGACGACTCGGCTGAGTCGAGTCAAGGAACCACGTCTGAAAAAGATGCAGAAGGTGCTGACGATGGAGAAGACGAGGCCGAGACTATGTGACAGGCTTCTCTCAGGGGTGGAGGATGACAGAAAGGCTTACCTTGACGGTAATCGGCAGGCACTGGTTGCTGTTGCCTGTGTAATAAGAACTGGGTCCGTTCTTGCTGTTGATTGTATTATTCGTAACGTGTCTGTACCGGTTGTGTAAGGTCAAACTTGTATTAAGAGGGCCGGGGTCAGCGACAAGAATGTCGCTCGTGCATATGTGCCAGTCCTGACTACGAGCCAATGAAACACACTGCTTAGGCTGGTCTTAAAAACGCGTCCTGGGGCTTGTATAGCATTAATATAGACAACGATGAATCAGAGGCACCAAGATCTCAGAGGAAAGGAGATTTCTACGCTTGCAGTGTGCAATACAAGCTTTGCAGTTTCGCAGGTGCTATATAATCTCGCAAGAACGTATGATACCGCTATATTCTGTTCCTGCATTAAACAGGCACAGGAAATTGAAGAATGAAAATGAAAAGGTGAAACGACGAGAAACGAGTTTTGCTGAATTTGGGACAGATATTACGGACGAACGACAATAGGGTGAAGACGGAGACTTTCCAGGAGTTTGCAGTGTGGAAGAAGCTGGACGTTTGCGTTTGAATAGCGTTTTGTCCAGAGGCAGAAAAGACGGGGATGGTAGGGTTGCGAATTGAGAGCGCGCTCCGTTCCTGATATAGTGTATATCGATGCAAGCTGACCAGGTGCAAGCTTTGAGGACTTGGCTTGCGCAGTGTTGTCAACCTGCTCCCAGATCAATGCATGGATGCAGGAAAGTGGCATTTATTTTGTTTGCACCTGACATTCCCAGGTGATATCAGCACGTAGAACAACGAAAGTAAAACTGCTTGGCAAGATCTCACCTTGAGCCTTGCGGGCATTTGTGACCGAAAACACATTCATCACCACTTGCGCACGGTTGACCATTCTTGCGGTATACGCAGGCCGTCTTCGCTGCCCCCTGGCGCATTTCGTCGAGCTGCTTTTGACTTAGTGTGTAGTCATGAGAATAGTTGCATTTGGGATTCGTGCATCCTTTTATTGTCAAATAATATTGATTGCTGTAGAAATAGATTGTCGGTGAGCCTGGCCTGGGTTGGATGCACATTCGAATGAAAGAGGCTCACCAAGGCGGCTTCTTTTGCCTGCACAACGAGACCGTTGGGTCTAGATTGGTAGCCTGTGTGGGTCCATCTATGTGGGGCGCAATTACGATATGTTTGTTAGCAATGCCTCCACTCATGGACATATCAAAGATGTATACCTGATCCAGCGTCTTCCTTCTTCCTGGCTCCACCACGACTTCGTCTAGTCCTGCTAGGCGAGACGGAAATTCCACTTCTTGAATTGACAGAGGGCGTCAAAGACATAGTCGGGCTCGAGGGCACGGGCAGTACCTTGCCATTGGACAAGGTGGCAGCGGTAGTCGCCGGTGTTGCAGCAGGGGTCTCTTTGCTTCGACCTTTGCGAACTATTTCTGCCCATTTGTTCTCCTTAACTGGTTGTATACTTGTCTCTTCTACCTTCTGTATATCGGAGTTTTCGGCTCGCTGTATATCGGCGTTCTCGAGTGTCTGTGGCTGTTCCTTGTTTGACTGCAAGAGAAATGCGTTGGCCGCCAACTGTGTCGTCCACAAGTCGGCAAGCTAGTATTTCGTAATATATTTGCAGGCAAAATGGAAGGCGAAGAAAAGGTGATCAGTCTGTTGGATAATCAAAAGAGCGGCCTTGCCACTCACCTCCAGTCGAGGAAACAAGCTTTCAAAGTCTGTCTCCGCTAGATCTTTCGATATAGCATCACTACCAATATATGCCTCGCAGACACTCTGTCTCAGTTCCTTTATAGCTTGTAGACTTCTTTCGTCATTTTGAGACGACTGGAGTAGTACAAACTTGCTGAGCAGGCTGTCGCCATTGCCGGAGCAGCGAGACATTGTGGAGAGAGATGAGGCCGAGGTGAATGACCTTCTATGGCGCATGAAGGGGCTTGTATTGGAGTGATGCCCATTATGGTTGCCGTTGAGGCTGCTATCGTGCGCTGAGTCGAGAGCTTGCTTGATATATGGAAAAAGCAGCGAGCTCGTCGTTCCAGGAGCGAGCGTCGTGTAAACTTTCTTTAGCTGTGGCAAAGGGAGCAGTGAATTTAGGAGGGCTGGAGGAAGACGTCGATGCAGGGCATTGCCATCAGCTTGAAAGAACGATATTAGGTGAATAGTTGTACAAGCATACTCTGAAGCGTATTCTCTCCTCCAGTCTCGACAAGGAGCGCGTCTTTGCACGAGGCAAATCCGTCTTTAAAGTCACGTGAATAAATCTGAAAATCCGGCGACGGATATGGAAAATGTAAGCCAACAATGAAGACAGTGGAGCTAGCTCAGCACAGAGTGGACAGCGTACTGGAGGCGGGATCCATGCAACGAGTATGCGCGTTGAAGCGCCTGTGTATTGCTCGCCCTGCTCGTCGATGTGCTGCCGGAGAAGCCTGATGGTATCTTGTCCGGCGAGAGTGCCTCCGAGGAGGGTGTTCGGATATTGCTGCGAGGCGAATTCGAGGTCTGCGATGCATGCTATGCACAGCGAGTTTGATGTCTTGATGGAGACGTACTCGTCTTCCTGCGTGTCGATGGAAGCCAGTCAGTCCAGTCAGCCTGGGCCTGGCTGCTGTACGGCGTATAGATGGAAAACCTACAAGGGCCCGATATGCAAGCTCTGTCGACCGCAGTCGTTTCTTGATGATGGACAGCTCCAGCTGCAGATCCAGCACTGTCTGGCCATCCAGCTCGTCCTCGCTCAGCACATAGATGCCGTCGTCGTCGTACTCGCTTCCTGTCTTGAAGCTGCTGCTGATATCCATGCTTGCTGTCGCCATGCCAGGCGTGCGTGACAGATAGGTGCAAGGCCGTCGAGCAGACCAGGCATCCACCCTACCCGAGTCACTGTCACTATCCTGCCTCTTTCAAGCGGGAGATGCTCTGTCCGCCTTTCAAGATGTGCTGGCGGTAGCTTTCCAAGTCGTTGCAGCAAACATCAAAGGCAGAATATTGCATATTGCAGGAGGTGGCACAAGCAGTCAGAGTGCACAGAAAGGGTGTCAGAAGCAAGCAAGTGTAACATAGACCTTTGACAATGTTCATATACTGCAGCGTGTGGCTCGCCCTGCTTCGCTTGCAGACTGGTACAGAACCTGTCCATTATATTCGCCTACTGGACATGGTGGCGGCGTACTACAACATATTGTCCCATGTACCTCCCCTTATTCCATAGATTGGTGTGTAGCTACATCACAACGTCAAATTGCACCATCTTTCCCTATATTTTCTCCTCTCCAAGCTCCCCATTGAGCATTCGCATATACTCCCACAGCTTGATGAAATGGGTTAAAGCAGGTATCGCCTTCTTTGCTATCCAAATGTCAACTTGTGAGAGACCGTGCGGCTTCTTGGTAGAATTTGGGCCAACAATCCAGCATAGCTTATGCTTGCCAATGTCGAAACGCGTCTTGATGGCCATTTCAATATTCCTGACACCGAGCATCCCTCTAAACAGATACAAATTGTAGTGTTTTCCTCAGGGATCTGCATCGATGCGGTAAGCGATCTGATTGAACTCACGTGTGTCCGCGTCCTATATCTAAGCCAACAGCGGGAGTTCCCCTGAATCCCAAAAAACCACCAAAGCCATTCTGCTGGATGTCTGCCAGGTCTTCCGCAGACCAAGCCTCTGGGTCAATGAGGTTGTGACTAGAGAAAAACATCAGAAGAATTATAAAAGCAAAAAAAAAACCGTAAAAACAATAAGTTATTGACAGTAAAGGCCCCAATTCTCCTCTTACCTGGTGTACATGACGTAATGCCTATCCCAAGCGAATGGAACTCTGTCAGCTCAAGGGCGCAAAATCATAGCGTAAAGTTGGCCTTACATTACAGATTGACCAGCATCATCGATAGTAGGTCCGTCCGGTACAGGAGCTCTTGTGACAGTCCAAGAGCTTGTATCTCTGCAGTCAAAGACCTTGGATTGGTCGATGGGAGGGAGACCTAGCCTACGAGGAGCGTAATTGTCCTATCAACAAAGCATATTGTTTGATCAGAGCTCGCAATAAGTCGTACGCCTGTTCACCTACTCCCTCGCCGTCCAGCTGTGCGAGACCTGCATCTATCTGTATGAAAAAAGACTTTCGCAGTTAGCCAAAGACAAACATTGCACACAAGACTCGTCTCGTCAACTGACTGCATCTGTCAGGTCTTTCTGAGCTTCTCTGACCTGAAAGTCAGGATAGGAACACCATGGCTGGCTAGGAAGCAGCAATAGGTCAGATGGACATCTTGCAAGAATGAGACGGGAATATTTTACGCTTGTGCATATATAGCAGGCTGCTTGTTGCCTAGTATGGGGAGGATGTCAGCTCTGCACTGAACGTTGGGCGGAATAAGCCAATCTTACCAATTGCAGCTAGAATTTGATACCAAGATATCATGGTACGAGGGTCGGGAGATGCCAAATCCTCTTCCATCCTCATTCTCCTGTATTGGAAAGAGAGATCTTCCTGTTCTTCGCGAGCTGCCAAGAGTCCTGCCACGTCGTGATCAGCCACAAGACGCGAAATGTCAGTCTGCACCAGCCAGACTCTGCAAAGATTCGCATATAGCGAACACTCCGGGTCGCCCTCAGTCAACTCAGGGGTAGGAGAGGGTGGTGTACCCGGCTGAAAGAGGTCTTCATGCAGCACAGAACCGACGCGGTTTGTGCCTGTCCGCTTTTCGGATTCATCTTCAGATGCCGATGGGCTCGAATCACTTTGCGAGTCATCGGGGAGAAGATCGGGAGAGTCATCGTTATCATTGACCAATGTCTGGATTGATCTTTCAGCAAGTCTTGCGTTCTGAGCTTTCTCGTCACGAGAGTCCTCCTCCTCCGACCCTGTTTCTAATAGCACGCTGCTGTGAAGGGGCGACGGCTGCTTCACGGTATATGGTAGCAGCTGTTTACTCAGAGCACTGCTTAGCAGATGATTGCGGTTTTGCATAGTGAGCGAGCAGGGAGTCTCTGTACCATGCACTCTCTGTTTGAGTGTGCATTGGGGTGTTTTCAGTACTGGAGGCAGATGAAGCGAATCGTCGCAACTTGCGTCAGAGCCGTCTTTACCGTCATTCTCCTCAATCTCTGGTCTGTGATGTATTTGCTGACGGTCCAGTCCGCCAAGATGCCTTTCCTCTAACGTCAGAGGCTTACTTGACGTACAACTAGCGTTGTTTGGGGAATCTTCTGCAAGTTGCGGAAAAACCTCTGAGCTGTGATGAGAAGCCGGTACTCGAAGATCGCACTCGGAAGTCTCTCGCGTACTAGTTTCTCCATTGGTGTCTGCTGCTCCTTCATGTTTTGTTGCGTGTGTTTGCTGTAAGACTCGAGCTGATGGAAGGTCCATTCTGTTGCGGTGTACTGGTCGACAAGGAGGAGGCGAGCTGACACTAATACTTCGTCTGCAGGCTAAAGCTGACTCGTAGGAAGCGTATTCGAGTATCTCACGGAAGAAGCTGCCTCGCACTGATGGCCTGACGCTCTCGTTGGCAGGCTTCGCTTCAGAACCGGTCTTCAATTAGAGGACTATGGAGAGGAAGAGAGAGAGGGGGTAGGTAGGTGCAGACATCATAATGGCAAGGCTCTTGCGCCGCTGTTGTGTCCGCATCGTCAGTCCGTACCGACAGGCTTGTAGAGGCTCACCTTGCGTGACTGGCGCCTGGCTGAGTAGACGCGAGTGATGCGATGACTAGCTTTACAAACGCTCCAGACACGCATGTTCAATGTAATGGACGATACTTCATCCAGCATGTGTGAGAAGTCTGAGGTGAGCTGTAGCTACAGGGTCTGCGATGGGACATCTTTCAGGACGCATGTCGGGCGGCCAGCTCGCCTAGCTGCTGCCTCGGCAGGCTGAAGTGCCAGCCTAGACGGCATGACTGATGCTTCACAAGTCGACAGACGATAGCTTGCAGCTGAGAGTTGTTGCGACGCACTTGGGATCTGCAAGACCCACATCTTGCATGCATCAAGGGCGGAACGTGCGAGAGAGTGGCGGCCACCTTGGACCAGCAGCAACAGCAGCAGCACACGCGACCACCAAGAAAGGCGGATATAGACTTGAGGCACGTCAACCGCTTACAAGCTGGAACTCGGGCTGCTCTGCTTGCCGCGTCGAGCGACACCAGCGCCCAACGCACGCGTGCCCAGCGGTCTCCCCGCGCATCAAGTGGTCCACAGTTGTTCGAGGCTACTCTATCGACAGTCGCAGCACAGCGCAGACTCAAACTCCACGCTCTGCCTAGACTCAGCCAACCTGCTGCTCTGTGCGCGTTCTGGAGGTCGATTTCATGAACATACTGCGGTGGAATCTGGACACAATGATGCATCCACCATCAGTAGACACATGCGTCCCAGTGCACGACAGCACCGCGTTCACGCTATCAGCACTCATATCGGCCGGCTTGCTGCTATCGTATCTCCCTCAACATGCCCGCATCATCTACTACAAGACTTCGGAAGGGATCGATCCCACTTTTCTACTACTTGGAACCACGAGCTCAGCGAGCAGCTTGCTTAACATTATCGCTTTGTCGTGGACTGCCGTCAGATGCTGTCCGTTCCTTGTGAGTCCTTTCGCTGCGCTGGTCCACTTCACCTACAGCCAGCTAAAGGCCCGTGTTGTGTCCTGTTACCGTGCCTGAAAATCAGACGAAGAGCTCATGCCTGGAGAGCCTCATGGGAGTTCTACAGGTACTTCTGCAATGGGCATGCTTCAACTTGGTGTGAGTGATTTGTTCTGTCTGTTTACGCTGAGCATACAATACCAACCCGACAACTATCCCTTCCAGCTTCGTTCTCTTCCTGATTTACTATCCTCAAGACTTGAAATACGTAGCTTGGGTACCTGGCTCGGCTCCACCGTACAAGCCAAGCAAAGCCTGGAGACGATTCAAGCGTATCTTTACGCCAGCCAATTTTGCTGGGAACTCGTCCATCGACGCCGCACTTGACAGCCCAACAAGCGAAGACAGCTTTGATTTTAACGCATCAATGTATTCACCTGCTGGCGTACAGAGACGCTCGCAAGCAGCTACCAACAGTACCATGCCGGACGAAAGAGATATCCCCAAGGTTGCAGTCAGTCCAGAATGGAGGACGTCAATCAACTACGCCATCCTCGCGCTGCTTCATCTGGTTGTCTGCGGTTTCGTCACTTTTCTCCTACTGCTATTACTGCCGAAAGCATCACAGCCACCTATTGAGCGTGACCCAGACGCGACTCCGGGACCTCATGATGAAAACAGGGATGCTCGCGTGGTGCGCATTTGGGCTACCGCTCTCGGCTTGCTGAGCACCATCTTGGCTATCTTCCAGTATCTGGTACGTCCGCTTTACTTCCAACTAGTTATCCAGCGTCTGACCTTCCTTGCCCTCATCCAGCCTCAAATTGCACGTACTTGGCGTCGCAAACTTGTCGGATCGCTCAGCATACCGATGATGTGCATTCAGACACCGGGTTCTGCCGTATTCGTATACTCTCTCATGCTAAGGCCAGGGGTCAACTGGACAGCATGGACAGTCTACCTTATAAGTAAGCGCCACTTACATCATACTAGTTGACACCCCAATTGACAATCGTTTCGTCCTAGCCGGCATACTACAAGCCTGCTTACTGATCATGTGCATCGTGTTCAGCATAAGGCAGCGCAAGCTGGGCATTGATGCCTTTGGCAACCCTCTGCGATCTGGACGGCATGCATCGGGCGAAAGGCAGCCGCTGATACGATGATGCCCATATGTGCTAGCTGATTTGGAGAGGTATCGTTATTTGCAGTCGCACTTTCATTGTATAACAACCACACGAATATTCAGTTTTGACCTTGTGAGTTGTAGAATAATAAATACGAATGGATTACAACTTCATATCTTCACTGCTAGCAGCTACTTCTCATATCTCATATACGCTATTCTTTGTAGTTGACATTCAACTTGCGCCTTCGTGTCAGCTGACCCATAGCTTCCACATCTTCATCATCTAGCTCCGTTCTCATCGGTTTCTTGACGAGCTTGCCAATTGCATCGGCACGACGTAAGGCAAGGACTGATTCCCACCAGTCGGTATTCGAATCCAACTCTTCTGCTGCCACCTCGTGTGCCATCATTCTGATCTCAAATAGCGTCGGATCCTTGTTGCCTGTCGCCTTGAGTCGTTCCTTGGCTCGCTCGTCGACCTCAGGGTCGTCTTTTAAGTACAGCAGTTCCAGTGCCACGGGCAAAAGGACTAGAGCTACGTAGTTGCTTTTTTGTTCGTCGCTAGCGAAGGCGTGGAATGGAGAGTCCGGAGGTATAGTAACGGCCTCTGTCGATCTTCCGAAGGCCCAATCCAACAAGAAATCGCTCAACTGATTGATCTCCCTGCGCTCGAATTGCCCGTACACAGCCATCCTTGATAGACCACTCTTCTCGACTGCCGTGCCATTGACAAAGTATTCATGTCGCTTTCGATCAGCAGCGTACTTGCCTGTAAGCGAACATCGTCAGCGGTCGTAATGATTTGGTCTGGTAGAGAGGCCTACCTGAAGCTGTTTCTGACATCTCCGGCAGAATGTCGCGAAGTTTCTCCACAGGTATAAGGGAGGACACCTCTGAAGTTTGGATCTCTCCGAGCTGGGACATTCCGGGAAACAACACATTCAAGTCAGCCCCACGAGCAGGCAGCCAGGAGGGTAGAGGCAGGCAGTCGAGTTGTACGTTGGTGGAACGTACAGGTAAATTGTAAAAGTCCTTGCCATCCTTCAGCTCTATGTCTTTGCGGCTCAGCATAGCGATTTGTCTCGGATAGAATTCCACTCGATATGGCCTGAGCCGATGTTTCGAGTCCAATTGCTGCCCGACCTTGCCCTTCCGCAAAAGAATATCAACAATGCGACATGGCCACCAAGCGTTCCTATTCTTGCCCAGTGCGACTGTCCCTATTTCAATACTGTTGGGAAAGCCTCAGTTCTCGCAATTCTGCAGCTCTCTAGTTGCGATGGTACGTTTACGTACTCCGAGAGTTCATCCTCTGTATCAGATCCAAAGCTCTGACGGCCACCTTTCAGCTTGTCCAGCACTCTGGCAACAGAATCGCTGTCCGACTCGCTTTCTGCATTGCTTGACTCGACGACCTTGACATCCTTCTTTGGAGATACTTGCGAATCATCCTTGTCCCGCTTCAAAGCGGTACTTAGAGCGGACGCGTAGACTGCCTCGCTCGGTAGCATGTACGAGTCAGCTTCTGTGTGATTCAGGATTGCTTCGTATGCTTGAGTAGCTTTTGGGAAGGGATTGCACCGCGAGGATAGCTTTTGAAGATGGTCATGATCCAGATTTTGTTCGGCGATAACGAAAGATGTTTGACTGTGGGGGACACAAGCTAAGTTCTCGGTCTTTATTGATATTGCTCAAGAGGTTGATGATGACCTTACCTGAAACACTCGATGTCTTCGCCAGAAGCATCGAAGACGAGTGATACTGTAAAGTTCCTTCTATTTCGATTTGTTATCTTCGCTGGCCACCAAAAGTGCAGAGAAGGGTTGAATTGGGAGACTGTACCACTGTCGGAAACTTTACGCTGAGCAGGTACAGCTACAAATGCGATATTGTCGATGTCAAGTAGGTTGAATCCTGTCACAGCCTGACTCTGAGGAGGAGGCTGACTGGAGAAGGGCAATGTTGGGAGATCATCATCTGACGTATCGTCGACGTCGAATGGTCTAGCGGAGAGGAGCGATGACTTTGCAGGCCGCGATGCAGCTGTCTTCTTTGCAGATGCAGTCGCTTTTTTGGTCGGAGCATTCTTCCTTTTGGCTGGCGAAGGACTTTGTGGGCCGAGCATAAGAAGCTCACCAAGGTCTGACGAGCCGCTGGACATACTGCCTTTGCGGCGGCCCTTGCTTTTGCCTTTCGGTTTGCTAAATAGTTGATTTTCCGACTTCGATTTGGGTAGTGCAGCCTTCTTTTTCGTGGATGACGCACGCTCCTTTGGCTTTTTCGGTTCTTTCGCTGGGGTTTTACCATTGGGCTTTGAAAGCGTGTCGCCTTCAGATCGACTGACATCTTCAGAATCTGTAGCCCTTTCTTTCCCTTTCCTGCTTGTTACTTTAGCTGTTTGTTTCCGTTTTGGCAAGGCCTTGACAGCGGACTCATATGCCTCTTCGCCACTCCCCTCATCGGTCGATACATCAACGTATTGCTTCTTCTTTGTCGCTGCATTGCGGGCAGGTTTATTGAACCAGGCGTCATTGGGATTATTATACATTGCAGAGGGCGGCAGAGCCTCCCAGGTCGGTCCTTCCGGGGTTGCAACGGAAGGTCGGTCCTGAAGGTCTGAAGCTGCGCTTTGCGCTTGTGATGAAGGAGGCAATGCTCTGGAACAGGCTTCCAAGAGCATCCCACCAGAAGACGGCGAACCTGATGGCTCGTCGATTGGTATGCTTGCAGAAGTAGCAGAACTGGGTTGCGGCGAGACTCGACGCGATCTGGCTTTTGGCAGGAACACTTCCTCCAGCTCCGGGCTTGGAGCAGATGAAGATTGCGTTTCGTTGGCAATTTGAGAAGATTGCATAGCGTTCGAAGTGTTTCCATTGCTAAAGAGCGCAACAGGCGAAGAAGATCTAGATTGTCTAAAGGCCGTCCGCTCATCTTGTCGCGTTGGACTACTCTTCGATGTGCTTGCACTCCCCGGTCTGCTCTGCAAGATCTCCACGATTACATTTGATTGACGTCTCGAAGTAGGCGAGGCGGGTTTGGAGGTTGGTCTGGCTGAAGCTGCTTCGGAGGGCGGATTGGGTTCGTGTCGAGAAGATGATCCGGGTGTCAGGGTGGAGAGATGCGCGAATGTTTCGGTAGTGGAGGCGAGTCCAATGTCAGGAATCCCTATGAATTGTTTCGAAGCTATCAGCCTACTGTGATTACCCTCCTGTAAGCTTCGGACGCTTCACCTGCTAATGCTGCACCTGCTGCCTTGTCCTTGCTAGCTGGTGACCCTTCAGCGTGCCATGCCGTAAAGATGCTGGCATCAGCAAATCGCCTGTCAATGGCAGGAACCTCGTACCCCGTCCTTTGCTTCTTCGTAGGTGATTGCGACTGCTCGAAGCTGTTGTTGTTATTGTTGGAGCTCGGCGTTCGCGGTCTTGAAGGTATCACGACTTCGGGACTGCCAGGACGTCTCTTCCTCTGCCCAACGGAAGCGTCTGCAGCTGATTGACCACCGCTGTGAGCACTGCCGCGTCTACCGCTATCTGAAGTAGCTCGAGGATGCTGCTGTCCTGCTTCTATCGTTTCTGCCATGTTGGGCAGCTCCGTCGAATGCTCTCAAGAGTTCCGTTACTTGTAAGAGAAGTCCGCTCCAGGACCAAGAGTACTAGAGCTGCTATACAGATCCAACACGCGTGCAGTTATTAGTACTTGATGAACGTAGTGCTGAGCTTGGAAGATGTCGAGAGCTCGAGCACATCGTGGCTGAAGAGCAAGGTGGAGTGAAAGATCCAAATGCAAACACAGACTCCAGAGGCGCGCCATGAACGTACAAGAGAGCTCAGCGAAGCACAGCGAGACAGACTGCTGAGAACGCCATCAACACAATCTTGGCTATACTAGAGTAGCCTCCTTGCGGTACACAGTCCATTCACATAACATTACATGGCATTGGAAGGCCATCCACGAGGGTTGCTTTCTACCAGCCCAGAGCACGCTAGCACTTCCACTCGCTTCAATGCACACACAGCTCACAAGGAGCTATTCATACACCTAGCTCCCAGCCATGACGGTCTCTCAACGCGTCTACGAAGAATGCGCAACGTCTGTCCTGCCTCATGAAGAGATAGTCGCTGTGGATCCGGGCGGAGCTCGGTCTCTTCTGACAGCGTTCTGGCGCACAACAAGGACCACATAGCTCACCACACTGATGCAAACCCTTGCTCTACGCAAAGTACCTGGGCACACAACTGACGTGACCTTTCCGATCATAGTGTACAGCAGGCTGCCAACCTGTCAAGCCTGTACTGGTGGATGCAGTGACATTGCTTGCCCTGCACATCTTTCTCCTTGCTTTCCCACATCACGTTTCTTAGTAACGGCAGCACCGTGTTCGACATCGTCATTACCCAACCAGGTCCCAGCTCGTATTCAAGCGCTCGTGTCTTTCACAATCCTTCGCATCCTATGGGACGATCCCCATAGGATGCCTGAGGTTATCATCATCGGTAAGTCGAATGCATGCCATCATAATCGGTTGGCGAGTCGCTGTAAACGCTGCCTATATTAAAGTGTGCTCGCAGGCGGTGGTTTTTCCGGCCTATGTATGGCAATTCGTAAGTACTCTTGGAGGTGGAATGATCTTCCAGACAATTAATGCTTTTCAACAGAACTCAAGCGCCAGCTTGGCTTGGAGGATTTTCTCCTCTTGTAAGCCTAATTCTGCTTGATGATGAACTGACAACATTTGAAATAATTATCTTGCGACGAGCGGAAATCAAAAGTGGGCGGAGTGTATGTTGCGCTGCAATTATCGGTGTCAGCTCTGTTGCTGAAGGTCAACGTTTAAATGCAGATGGGCGGACCATACTTATGCCGGAGTCAAGTGCGACACTCCGACAGCTTTGTATAGCTTCAGTTTTGGTCAACGATACTGGAGTAATTCCAAGTCTCCTATCGTAGGGGATTCGTGCGTTAGGCTGATAGTCCTTTTGGCGCAGAGGACTTGTACAATGATGGAGCTACGATACAAAGTTACTTGCAGTCTATGGCTTACCGCTATCAAATCCTACAAAGCAACACAGTCTTTCGTTCCGACATTGTGGCAGCTACCTGGAACGAACACAGCAAGTGCTGGACGGTGATAGTCATGGACAAATCCGAGGAAGGCTTTGGGAGAATAACGGAGTACACCTGCAAGATATTGATATCTGCGGTTGGAAATATGTCGGTTCCGGTAAGCAATGCCTTTAGTATTGCAAATGATCGCTAGCTAATGGTGCGTTTCTGCCAGAATGAGCTGAACTTACCGGGGAAGGACATCTTTCAGGGAACTATAGTCCACAGTGGACCGTACGGCCACAGTGTTGATGTCAAGGTGAATTTGCACATTAAATTTGTGCGCTCGCCAGGAAATAGTTGGAGAGCTACTACTGACCTCATTGCAGAGTAAGAACGTCGTTATCATCGGCAATGACCGTTGTGCGTACTGCTGAAGTAGTTCTGTGTGATCGTCTTGGTTCACATTCAATGATTTCAGCTGCTCATCAAATAGTCGGTGCAATAGCTCCTCACGTCAAGTCACTTACTATTTTCGGTCCTGCAAATTACTGGTATGCTAGGTTCATCAAATCGCAAGCTGTGTTTCTGACGATCCGTTGCAGGATCCTTCCCAGGCCCACCCTGCCAGCTTCATGGTTCTTCAACTGCTTCTCCAGATATTTCGCTTCCGGAAGGAGTGCTTTACGCTTTGCACTTTTCGCTGTTGCTGAAAGGCGACAAAAAGGTGCGTAGAGAAGAGTGCTTGATTTGGCAAACCTTCTAACCGAGAGCCTAGCCATGCATTGGGAGAACGGTCGTAGTGTCCGCAAGTCTATCGAACAGGAGTCAAGAGACTAGTGAGTTAAGAGTATATATTGACCAGTCGTAAATTCCTCACTCCCTTGTTTTAAAGTCTGAACAGAGTTGCGCCTGTTCAATACCGTGATCAGCTAATACCCAGCTTTGCATATGGCGCGGAACGCACAACATGTGATATGGACTACCTGAAGACCTGTACGTGCCACCTAGACGGCATCTGCCGTAGAATACTAATAGTTTCGCGAGCAGTACATCGCCCCAATGTCCAACTCTATCCGGAATACCCGCAGGCGCTGGACGGTACAAACGTGATTACACAAGATGGACAGAATGTCCCGGCAGATGTCATCATCGCTGCCACTGGTAAGAATCCTGTCCAAGAGAATGTAGAAGGCTTCCTGAAAGACAATCCGGCGCAGGCTTCAATGCCCAGGACTTCCTGCACCCTATGACGATCACGGGACAGCAAGGTCGAGACCTTCAGACACATGTGACGCGCGATGGAGGTATCACGAACTACAAAGGCAGTGTGAGCATGCACGGTTCCGTAACCCAAAATGACAATACACTCACTTCCATTGATCCTGCAGTTCTATTCTCACTTTCCGAATTTCGCAGCCATTGGCGGTTCAAACAGCGGTTCTGCACACAATTCCGAGGTCTTCATGATTGAATGCCAAGTCAATATGGTCCTCAAACGAATGATTGCGCCCGTCTTGATTGATGAAGACGTCAATAGTGTCGTCGTCAAGCCAGAGAAAGAGGCAAACTGGATGGCATGGCTTGGAAAGGAGATGAGGGAGTAGGTCAACGTGTTTCTCGTTGTTCGCATCCGTCTACAAAGCTGACCTCCAACGGCGATAGCACCGTCCGCGAGCACTGCAACAAGCGATGTTATACAGACAAGAAAAGGTGAATGTCCAGCACCATCAATCAAATGTCAGAGGCGAATCCTGACGTTTCTTACTATTCAAATCGCAGCTTCTGCACAACCATCTATCCTCGTTCGCATATGCACTTCTGGTGGCAGACGTATATGACTCCAAGTACAGACTTCAATCACGATGCAAACGATATGACTAAAGTGTACCTCCCGAAGAGAGAATTCCAAGGCTTTCCTTTCTTCATCTGTGTCTACCTCCTCGTGGCGATCCTAAGCTTTGCTATATGATGCGGAGGTCTCGAATTATGGACGTAAAGCAGGGTGTGTTGGATTCTCTCCTCAAAGCCATCAGTCTGTACAATATCAGCTTTTCAGGAAGCGCCGGACTTGGGGTCTCGATGCTGATAGGAGATTATCTCAAGAGACCAAGTGTTGGAATTGGATTGATGCACGGATGAAATGTATCTGTAATTGGTACAGTATGTTGTTGCTAGATTGTTCGTTGTGGTACGAAGAGAGCTGCCAAGCATGGAGTGATTACGGGGATATCGGACCTTGACACCAGATAGGGCGGGCAGGGCATCCATTGAGGGCAGCGCATGAAGCAGAGCATGCGGTTGAGGAGGATAGTGCTTCAGCGTCTGGCTCTGTATCTCGTGTCGACTCTGCGGCCTTCCCATGTACAATCTTGGCAGGCAGCAATGATGCTCAATCGAGACAAGCGAATGACACATCGACGACAGCACAGAGTGGAAGCTGCATCTTGACCAGCAACACCACGGGGACCACCTCGATACAAGCACTGCTGCCCTGCACATCGCACCGCATCGCATCGCAGCACAGCATGGGTGGGTGCTATGACCAGCGTGCCCATCCTGCCAGCCTGAAGCTGATCCTGCTATCCTTCCTGCAGCTCCCACCACGGCGTCCAGCAGCAACGAGCGGGCACCTCTGCTTCCCAATGCAGGCGAGACAGGCCACAACAGCACCTTCAGCAGCTTGCTCGGACGCAGGAACTCGCACATCCACCTCAACGGCACTCCCGGCAGCCCCACCTATGCCGAGTCCTTCAAGAGCCTCGTCTTCTACTCGCCCATCAACATCCTCTTGGTCGCGGTGCCGTTGTCGTTCGCTTCGCACTTTGCAGGATGGTGAGTGCAGAGGCCTTCAGGCTTGTGAGCAAAAGCTGAATGACCTCATGCCTGCGCTGTCACCAAGGGGTGCGACTGCCACCTTCATCACAAGCTTCCTGGCTATCGTCCCGCTCGCCGGCTTGCTCGGTGAAGCAACAGAGCAGGTGTCCCTCAGTGCGTCCAGACCAAGTGGTCGCTGCCTCACAGACTGTATACTCATCTTTATCCTCTTCGCATTTCTCCAGGACTTGGGCAGACTCTCGGCGGCCTGTAAGTTGTGTGTGACGCACGCACGTGCCTGCTTCCGGCAGCTTTTGCGAGCCCGAGCAATTGGAAAACTCTCTCGCACATTGCTGATCTCTCGGATGTACAGTCTCAATGCTACATTCGGCAATGCTGTAGAGGCTATTGTGAGTGTTCTCACCTCTTCATGCTGATTGCGCGATGCTGTTCAAGATATACAAGCTTACTCTCCATCACAACTCCAGGTCGGCATTGTCGCCCTCTCCCAAGGTCAACTACGAATTGTTCAAACCTCTATGCTCGGATCAATTCTATCCAATCTGCTCTTGGTCCTAGGAATGTCCTTCTGGGCCGCCGGCAAGAACTTCAAACAAGCTAAATTTCAAGTCACAGCTGCTCAGACTAATAGTGGTATCTTGATGCTTGCCGGTGCTACTTTGATCATTCGTGAGTCTTCATTCAATCATTCCATCAGTTCCGTTACCGATTATAGATTGACTTACACGCTGTCATTTCATAGCTGCTGCGTATCATGCTTCGAGCACTGCCAGAAAACCTCCTTTCGTATCCCTACCCAACGGGAGTGTCATGTCGAAAGAGGATATTATCGCTCTACTCACTACTGGAGTTGTCGGTGGTGTCGACGATGTTCCAGGCTCTGATGGAGACTTGAAGGGACTGCTCATCATCAGTCGAGCAACCGCTATTGTGAGTATTTTCTTTTGTCGGCATGCTTTTACAAGCAGAATAGTACTGATCTTGGGCATTGTGTCATTAGATCCTACTTCTCATGTATATCGGATGTAGGTCACACGAAATCCACCATGACTGCAAACAGGAGCTGATTCTCGATTACACTTTGGCCTTATAGACCTATACTTCCAGCTACACTCTCATGCCGATCTCTTCGAAGCTGAAATCGACGAAGAAGCCGAGATCGAAGTCGCCAAGATGAACCCTGTAGCTGCTGTTATCTCGCTAGTTGGAGTTACCGTAGTTACTGCTTTCTGCGCTGATTACCTTGTCGAATCTATCGACGAGTTCTCTGAGAAACTGGGAGTACCAAAGGTTTTCATTGGTATCATTCTACTTCCTATCGGTAAGTCTGCTCTTTCATCACTCTGATTCACTATGGGCTATTGTCGCTGATTGTATTCAACAAAACAGTCGGAAATGCAGCAGAACATCTGACTGCAGTATGGATGGCAATGAAAGGCAAAATGGAAATCACACTTGGTGTAGCTATCGGAAGTTCTATCCAAATCGCAGTCGGAGTAGTACCTATCATGGTGCTAGTCAGCTGGGCTATCGGACGTGAACTCACTCTCTACTTTGAGAATTTCGAAACTATCTGCTTCTTTATTGCTATTCTGCTAGTCAACGTCGTCGTTGGTAAGTTTGATGAAATACTCATAATCCAAGCGAAAAGCTGGAATCGTCATCAATGCTGACCTGTACTTTGCCCCTCTTTCATTGCCAGGTGACGGTCTGTCTAATTACTACGAGGGAATGATGCTAGTAGCGCTCTACACTGTCATGGCTGTAGCTTTCTGGGTTTACTAAAAGCTTCGTCTCCTCTTTGAAATAGTTGTGAGTCCAGCTTCTTGTATTGAAATCCGGGAATGCGTCTAAAGCAGCTGTATCTGCCACAGTAGAATGATCTTGACAGTCATAATCTTTGGCATCGATAGCCGCTGGCAATGCAACCCCCATTTCGGACTTCAGCCTGCAAGACCTCGAGATTACCCAACCACTAACTTCCTACCTGTACATGTCACCTAGCGACCTACTAACCTGTACTGCGACGCATGACAAGGCGAACAGGTACCTCGCTAACTGTCCGTCGCCACACGCCTCACTGACGCAGTCGGTGAAGGTCCAACCCGGGGAGGACAGGTGGGTCGGAAAGTGAGCACTACAAAGCCGAACGCAATAAAAAGAAGGTCATGAAGAGTTACATGTACTCCAGTGGTGCAAAAGGTAGGTCCTACCCGGATTCGAACCGGGGTCAGCCGGAGGAACTGTGTCATCAGAACCGGCGGTGATAACCACTACTATTAACCGGTGTATTCGCACTTCTCCATTCACGCCGCCCTTTCCTCGCATGGGCTACGGTCCAATCACCGTCTTCTCCACCTTCCAGCTCTTGGGAACACATGCACGTGCTACCTCTGTCCGCGTTAGCTACATAGCCCGAGTAGTTGGCAGAGCGCTTTCGACCGAGCGGCTGAATGTGCAGCCTCAATGCTACTTCGGTTGCCGTAGAGACTGTTGCTAGCTGCCTCGCCTCGCCTCTCCATACATGGTCCTACGTCGAAGAGAATAAATGCAGCTTACACTTCCATAATAACATCTCCAGGCCAGCAGCGCAGACCTGAGCAGTGGCAACTGTATATTGTACGAGATCCAAACGGATCAATTCACACCAAGTCTAAATACGGAGAGAAAGAGACCAAAGCCCTGTACAGATCTCATGGTTGCGTGCTTTGACAAGCACGATGCTATCTGAGCAGGTGTAAATGTTTGTAGGGGCGGCAAATCAAGGCAGGTCCCGTTACTCGGTGTCTCACGAGCTAAGTAGCTATCACAAAGAAGCCTTCTGGAACGGGCTGTAGACAATTCGGCGGTTGTCGAAGCAGTCCTGCTCCCCCTTTACTTCTGGTCGATGCTTCCGTCGCGATGGGCGACCTCGGGATTGCTGGAAGCGGCTGCAGCATCTGACGAGCGTAAAATTACATCAGTATAGGGCATTGTAGCATGCCTCGCAGAGACATAGACTCACTGCCAGAGAGCTGCTCAGCTGCGACCTGTACCGAGCCGCCGATAGCGCCTGTATCATGATTCACAAAAGCAAGCCGGTAAGGAGGCAGAATAGAGAAGAACAAGAAAACGAGTCCTACCTTCCGTTGTAAATTGGTGTCCAATGGCGCCACGCTTATCGAATGGACCTCCGACTGATTGACTGTTCCGATGATCGGCAGTAGCAAACAAGCATATTCATCAAGAAACGTTCCTCATCATATTGGATCGTATACATACGCAGTGCTCCCAGCGGTGCCATCTGTTTTGAAAGCTGAGCCGACTGCTCCATCTTCTCTGAAAGCAGCTCCGGCTTGCGCGACTGTTTGCTGTAGTGTGGCGCGCATGGATTAATGGCGTCGAGCATGTAATGAGTTGGCGGAGATCTCCTGGATTCGATATACTGCTTACTTTGATGCTGTCCATACTTGCAAAGGAAGTGACACAAAGTAGATATTAGTGTAGGGACAGAGAAATAGAGAGCAAGTTGAAGGCTCCTACACATATAGTGTCAGCGAAGAGGGCGATCACCGATGTATAGTCAATTGCCACCGGCTCAATGTGGCATGACTGCGCACATGGGTAACGCAATGGACAGCCAGTACAGCTAACTGTACAATCATTTTATAGCACCATGGACCTGTATCAGCGAGCTGTGGTCCCTCCGCAGGCTCTACGCAGTCTACACCAGATACTAATGCCTCCGGCTGCTGAGCACTACTTATTCGTAAATACCATTTCCCTGATTTCAGGTCATACTCTTATTTCAGGATCTTCGTCTGCAGGTCCGTCAAAAGCCTCGCGTTTGGAGAATTCCTCTACTTCTTCTATGAAGTCGAGATACCAGTTTGTCATATATGGCCAGCGCGTACGGTGCAGATAAGTCCGGCCTGTTTCGTTAATATCTTCAAACGTATAATCCATCCACGCAGCTACTCTGAAGCCTTGCTTTTGGTACAAATGTCGAGCGCTGGGTGAGCTTGTGAATCCTATTTTGGCATCCGGATCTTCCTTGCGAAGGATGGCGAGGAAATACTCGACTAGCCTGGTTCCAATCTTCGCTCTTCGATGATGCGGCGACACAAAGAGGTAGCTGAGAGTCCTGTGTGTAAGACCAGGGATGAGCAGAGGCCTATTCTGGGGATGAAGACTTCCAGCTTGATTGGACTTAATCCTGTAACCT
Organism: Cystobasidium ongulense; assembly: GCA_022835595.1. Taxonomy (NCBI): domain Eukaryota; kingdom Fungi; phylum Basidiomycota; class Cystobasidiomycetes; order Cystobasidiales; family Cystobasidiaceae; genus Cystobasidium; species Cystobasidium ongulense. The sequence continues at coordinate 331,642 of BQUP01000009.1, read as the reverse complement.
TACCAGAAGGGCTTCTCTCGAAAGAACCTCTTTTCCAATGCCTTTTTCTCTGACATGACCTGCTCTATCACACGCACGTCCTTCTCTGTGTCTGCGACGGTATCAATTGGATCTTTAGAGCTGTTCTTAAGTCCGATAATTTGTGCATTCTGACTTTGTGCACCCTGACTTGGCCGAAGCCAACCTATCCAACCCACGATTTCGCCAGACTGCTTCTCTCGCGCAAGGAAGACAGTGGATTCAGGTTTGTTCATATATTGACGTATATTCTCAGCATGAGAAGCTATTCGCGCGTCTTCTGGTCGTGCTTCATCACGTAGCCGGGTGGGCTCGAAAAGACGTCTTCGGTTTATGAGTTTGGCGCATCCAAAGAGTTCGCAATAGGGATTGGTTGGACTGAGAGGAACAATGTCGAGGTCAATGTTCGGCATTCCTTCTTGAATGTTAAATCAGGCACGAGGAAGGTACAGTGGTGGATGCGAAGGCAAGGAGGCTCGCGGCACGCGGCCGAAACATACACGCCACCGATTCGATGGAACTCGATAAATATGTCTGCTTAAGAGGCTCTGCATGGCTATAAACAGCTTCCTCGTTGCTCGACTTACTGCAAAGCTCCCTACTTCTACTGAGAGAAGCGGAGACAGGAGAAAGCCGGGTTTTGCGTCAAGCGGGCCCAGGAAGGAGATTCCGCTTGGCGGCTCGCCGACGAACGTTTATACTATACGTAGAAAGTGTCTCATGCAGTATATCGGTTCTATAGTGTAGTGGTTATCACCGCCGGTTCTGATGACACAGTTCCTCCGGCTGACCCCGGTTCGAATCCGGGTAGGACCTACCTTTTGCACCACTGGAGTACATGTAACTCTTCATGACCTTCTTTTTATTGCGTTCGGCTTTGTAGTGCTCACTTTCCGACCCACCTGTCCTCCCCGGGTTGGACCTTCACCGACTGCGTCAGTGAGGCGTGTGGCGACGGACAGTTAGCGAGGTACCTGTTCGCCTTGTCATGCGTCGCAGTACAGGTTAGTAGGTCGCTAGTTGACACGTACAGGTAAGGAGTTAGTGGTCGCAGCTTTGCGTGCTAATTCGAACGCATTATTCCCAGGGCGAAGTTTGGGCCTCGAGGAGGTCAGGAATCCGAAAGCTGGTTCATATCGTGCATACTCAACAGCGCAACGGAGTACTTCAGGGCGCGGGATTTCGGCCGCATGGTACGGGGCCAGTCACCCGGCCTTGCCGAACTTGATTCGCAGCCTTCTGACGAGCCGCACTGGTCCCTAACGTGTCTATCGATAATATCGGCCTCCCATTTGCTCGTTTGTCAGCACAGGAAACACGACTTTCTCAGGCTACCGTACCACCGAAGCGCCCTTCGCTAGAGCTCGTGCAGGCCTGAGAGCGTGAAGAACATGCCCAACTCTCTCCAGAGGGCATTGCGCGCACTAATGAGCTGATCATTCCGACAACCAAGACAGTGCCAGCAACTAAGCTTCCCTTCTCTTCTATTTGCCCAATTTCGTGGAAGTATCCGTGTATATATCCACTTCGTATCCGCGATCGTGGAAGACTCTGCTTCTGCTGAATAAGATATACGCCTTCCATCTTCCAACGACTAGGCCTTCCAAAAAGTATAAAAGCACAGTCTTCGAGCGAGGTCGTTTCTTGTCTTCGCAATTAATTTCAAACCAAAAACCCGTTCTATTACTTTCTTATTAAACCACGATCGCAATACCAAAGAACTTCTTCATGCATGTCCCGGTAATACAGAGCAGGGCGCTCGTTGGTCACACTGCCGAGACTTTGTGTCACAAATTGCTTCAAGTGAGTGTGGCATGCAAAAAAGCGAGAATTTCATGCAAACGCTGACGATCTCGCTTCAATGACAGATGTCGAGACTGCCAAATAGTCAATGATGATGGAATCTTGGGCGACGATATCCGAGCAAGTCAAGTCCGAAAACCGCGGCGCGATCTGCTATTAGAGTTCCCTGCACGCTACCAGCACGTCTGTTGGCTGGTACTAAGATATGCACAATCAATGAGGGTGGACGAATTCAGCCGCGACGAAGAAGCGAGCTGCATTCTTCAACGTTAGAGAGGTCATGAGCAGCCACCAAGGTACACCCACCTCCACAGACCTCGGTGGACCTGGCTCCGAGTTCTTCGTGCGAGCTCTTTAAGAGAAGTACAGGATAATGAAAGAAGACCTCGAGGGCGCACTCGAGGTGGAAGGCTGCTTGGCCGCGATGGTAGAAATCGTTGAGCTTCTCCTGAAGCAAGTCCCGCTTGAAGACGAGCAGACTGTGAAGGTAAAGTGATGCGAGGGTTCGAGGGTTGTTACTGGCTGAACGACGTGCCGAGAGTCACATTCGTCAGTCTTTTCCGAGCTTCGTTAGCAGAGGCAAAGGGGCGAGCCAATCGATTAGCGGCCGTCAAAGCCAGGTTGGTCGCAGAGGACGACATTCATCTTCTGGGTGAGCATACACTCATCTGTGATGTTTGTCGCTTAGCTAACAGCTGTGTGCTGTCTTAGTCCCTACCTTCCCTGAAGATGACTCTCGCTCTAGACCTACGAGCTCCTCTTCGTCCATTGGCGCCATGGCCCGGCCTTCGTATCCACCAGCGTCCCCTTCAAGCTCGTCCAACCTCCACTCTTTCGACTGGACAGCTATCCGACATTCCCGAGGACGGCCGTTTTCTTTAGAACGCCGTTCGCCAATCGATCGACTTGCAGATGGAAAGATAGGCAGGCTTGTCAAAACTGCAAGGCACGAGGGCGAAGTCACACCCAAGTCGAAGATCGTCAAGCCTTCATTACCACTCACTTCCCACCAAGTCCCACGACTTCCTCATACTTGCTCCAGAGAAGGACGCGACGAACTCACCAAAAGTAGAGGCAGTTAAAGGCGGACCAGCTATAAAATACTTGAGCCTGCTCCACTCGGGTATATGGGCTACCTGAAAGTTGCTCACGGTCAGGTGTGCTGCACCTGGGTGCAACAGCTTCGTCCCGTACGACAGAATTAACCAGCTATGCGATGCTAGGCGAGAGCGAGAGCTCTTCCTACACATTGCATACATGCAACACAATAAGGCTACCGAAGAGCAAGATTTTAGGATTGAAGCGGTGGAGCCGGATGTGGAACAGCATAGAGTAGTCTGCTTGCGCTGTGATACCTACATTGGGCAAGTGCACAACTTCTGATACTTTGGCAGGCTGGCTAAGTAAAGAGAAAGGATCATCAAAAGAAGTCGCAACAACCTCCTTTGCATCTGCATATACTTCTACTCCTAGAAAAGCTCCCACGTTCACTTCCAGATTTATTTCGGCCTTTACTTCCACCTCCAATGCCCATTCTACAAGCACCACCTCAATTACCACGCGAACTCCCAAAAGGACTTTATCCTGGCTTGGAGTGAAGAATGTACCTTCTGTTGGCAGTCCGGGCTCCCCGGGTGAGCCTGTCCTTCTAGAAGATTCTGATTAGCCCCATCTTCTTGAACAGGTTTCAAATGGAAGCTCTACAATCATACCGAGACCAAATGAACCTGGTCTTTCTCTATTTCATTATCCAGTCCAAGTGTCAAGCATTGCGAAGGCTCTGAACTCTAATACGTACGCTACATTGACACAAGATTCGAAGTAATCTGAATATAGCCTTTACTACAACGTCTTGATCTGGTTCGGAGTCTCATACGCTACATTGTCTCGAAATGTTGATACAGCTTAGTGGTTGTAGTCACTCAGGACGCTCTATAAACTTGATTTGACTTGCGAAATGATTGTCTAGATGATTCGCGAGGGTGACTAGAAGTACTCGTCAGTCTCTGCGCCAAAACTACAGCAAGACCAGGGGCTGCTGGTCAATATTACAGGTGACAGTTTAATCCTAGGTTATTATATTACCCGGGTATGCCGAAGATACTGATGATGCGCGTTAGATAAAGTTGTTTATATCAATCTGAACATATTATTCTTGACATTGCGAGGTAGGCCAGATTCGGCGGGTCTTCCATCTTCCCAAGCTATTATCAGTTAGGAAAGCAAAGCAGCGTGAGCATAACATAAGTATATCGCAACCATCTTGCTCAAGTTAGGCGTACCTTCATCACCTTCTTGTCCCATTCGCTCTTTCATCTTCTGCATCATCATTGCATCTCTTTCTTTCGCTGTTAACTTGTGCTTGGTCTGTCAAAAGCCGTCAGCTTTGCCCCTCAAAGAACTTAACATATTTCCACAATGGTACATACCTGCTTTGGCTTATCTTTATTCGATGTTTTTGGCTTTGCTTTATCTTCTGTTGCGTGACGCTGTTGATCGACGCTCTTGTTTGAGCTTGCACACCGGCATCGCGGAATGGGTACCGGAGACTGCTGTAGCGTAGGTGTGCACAGTCTTGCAGGGAATGACCTATAGATGTGCCGCGTCAACATTGTGATTGATGATAATTGTCTTGAGGACGAGAAGCATCAATGCCGTGAGCGAGCGCCGTAATGACGATCATTCGCAGGTGGCGGCAAGTCGCAGAATCCAAAGTCAATTGGCATGTTAGGCAATGCAGAGGAGACTTATCGACTATGGCAATGGTACCGAACATCTACTATTATTCACAGCACAGCTTCGACGTCCGGAGGCGCACTCGGTAGTCAGTGCATCACGCAGCAGAATCAAGAACACTCCAAAAGAGCAAGCAGCTCGACAAGCGAGGATTTCAAGAGAGTACGAATTTGCACTTGTTGCAGCACATCACATAGCTACTACAACGTGAGTGAGCTCCCTCTTCGTCGCTTGCACTGAATACAAAACGACGGCAATGGAAGAATCACCCAATGCAGATCCGGTAAGGTGCGGCTGTAGCGAAAGAGTCCAGATTCTACCGGATACGAAAGATTGCTATCCAAGTATTCCTCTTTCCCCTTCCTTCCTCAAGCAAACATATTTAGATGAATCCAATCTTGTTGGCAATGTCTAGAGCGTCAACTTCGGGTGTTAGCTTGACGTAGGCCTTCTTTTGTCCATCAGGTCTGTGATAACGCAGAGATGGAAGAGTAAAGTCAGTCTTAAGTGTTACTGAACAGATAATGCATTTCGGAAAGTGACGTACCGGATAAGGGTGTTGATCTTGAGTGCCTGAACATCGTATAGGGTCTTGACAGCCTGCTTGATTTGACGCTTGTTGGCCTGTCGGTCAACGAGGAAGACGAGTGTGTTCTGCTCTTCGATCTTCTTCATTGCTCTGTGCCAAGCAAGAACAAGCGAACAAGTCAGCATTGTTCTCTTCGGCCATGGAGCTCAAGGCTTAAGTGTAGATGAGAAAGAGAGATCACTTACGATTCCGTGTTCAATGGGACGGAGATGATGCGTGTAGCATCGAATCGAGGAGCATGAGGAACGGACTTTCGGGGGTATCTTGGCTGTCTTGAGATAGCTAGTGTTTTGGGTCGTCTGAATGTTGGGTTCCTGTAGACCTTTGTCTGCTTGTGCGACGCTGTGCCCTTGAGAGCGGCCTTGGCGGTCGTCTGTCATTTCAAATAGGAGAGAAAACCTCTGTCAGTATACTGGTGGTAGGCTACTCGGCCGGCTACGGATGCGACTGGTTGGAGGTAGGGTGTGGTATAGCGGCGGAATGGCAATGGCTGAGGTCTGACGCTCGACTCTTGCTGGCTGGATGGTGACTACGCTCGGCTCTACTAGCATCTATGAGGTTGCTGCTGATAACGAGGCGTTCGAGTATGCTTAATGAACTTCAAGCTATACTGCGTCTATCTTGGCGCGCATCTAGGTGAACATGTCGACCTTCCGAAACTTCATCACGATGTTCGCTCTTAGGGGCTGGCGACGAGGCCATCGACAGCGATGGTAGCGAGGTCTTTGCGTAGAGTAGTGAGAGACTCTGCTAGTCCCAGTATCTGTTGTCGATGCGTCGCGGAGATGGGTGATTGCTAGCTCTTCTTGATGTCCTGCGATTGTCTATCCCTCTGGCTGCTGGCGTGTGCACCTTTCCAGCCTGGACGTGGCCATGCTCGACGAATCCACCTGTTGCCAATCTTGCTGCTCGTCTGCTTGATGCGTCTTGCTTCGAGGTCTTGTCGAATCGTCTGTTTTCCCATGCCATGCCATCCGACACCCCAACCATCCCATCCCATCCACCCAGCCCGCACCCAGCGCACACTCCCGCACTCACCTTGGCCTTTGCAGTGCCAGCAGCTTGCTTTGTTGGGGCCATTGTTGCTCGGATGTGAAGAGTGACAGTCGTGGTCCAGCTAATCCTGCGCGCAATCCTCGACTCTTTCAATCCCAACCTCCCTCTGCAGCGTCGCCAATTTCTCGATCACCTCGCACTCGCCCAATTTGCCAGTGGCCCGCGTCCCTCCAATTCTGGCCGGACAGCCAATCTTCGCCACCAACTTTTGGGCGGGACTTTCAGCCTTCCTCGAGCTCAGCGTGGAAGAAATTGGAACTCAAGGTGAAAAATATGCAAGGTCCTTTGACATCCTGGAAAGACGGTCAGGTGGGAAGGGATCTCAACAGCGTTGTATCGCAACATGCTGTCTAGCACCACTTCATGCCTGGTGCAAGATACCTTGGGGCCTATTCTGGTCGAAGCGGTGCTGCATCACTCGCTTCCATCCATGTCGACCTCTCATCGGACAAGACCGGGACTTGTGGATACTCACTAAGGCTTATTCACAATCATCTACGCACACCACACGCTGATTCAAGACATCTTTGCAGCGTCAGCTTCGAGTTGGGAGGAGATCAACGGCAAAACTGCTGCACAGACTCCACTCTTCTGCTTGCGCTGACGCTGTGTGGTCAGACTTTGCGTAGGATGCGTCTGACTACCTCACAGCACGGACACAGCTTAAAACACCAACGACAAACTGACTGTATCGCAAACGTACACAGCTGGGCAGCAGAAATACAACACAGTGTTGTCGCGGTGCTCGTGTGTAGCAAGAGCTATGCAAAAATAGAGGCCACTTCCGCTGAATTTGCCTAGACCTTCACAGCCCAGGTATAGCTCGACGCGATATATCGCAGCGACCAGCTGACTGTGCTACAATCGTACACAGCTCGCACATGGTCAACACTGCCCTATGCATCCAGTAACAAAGGCGATTTGCAAAACAGGTGACCAACCTGCTGAATTTTAGTCGACCTGGTCACAGCCCGGACAGCTCTCGATTGCAGAACGAGCTGACTGTGCTGCAAATCTACACAGCTCGCTTTGCATCGCCAAGCTCATGTCCCACGTCTAGGTGACCAAGCTCGTCTTCCCCAACACCGCCTGCCCCTCTGATTTATGCCTACGAAAGGAGTGCCAAATGCAGAGCAGCCTCTGTCAGTCTTTCTTTGCGTCTCTCCTTCCAACCCCTCCTCTCGCTACCTTTGGTAACGTTCAGTATCGCAATGGCGCCAATTCAATGCGCAAAAGGTCATCAACTACATGCACACGGTAATTCGTATCTTGACCAGCCGACTTTCATTTGGCAAACCGCAAGCTGGTCCTGTTCTGCGCCGAATCGTTGTTACCTGTATAATAAGGATGGCCGTTTCCCGTTACTGTGCTAGTGTGCGCTGCCTGCACGTTAGCTGTGGGCATGGTGGTGACCGCAGCGAAAATTGCCCGCGGCAAGTCTACTAGAATTCAAAACGGTGCAGGCACAGCCGGTGGTGAACGCCAACCCCTTATCATCCCGCAAATAACCTTCGCGCACACGTCTCCGCCTCCATCACGGCCAGCATCTCGCTCAAGCAGCAGCAGGCCATCCAAAGCAAGCCGCGCCGGTACTGGACCCCCACCCCGCAACACCTAGCAGAGCGAAAGACGTGAACCTCGATCTACCTCTAGCAACTGAGGAATTGTTGCGCTACTGCTGAGGATTTGCCAACCTTGTTCGCATTGCCGTATGCTGTAGCCACTTCTTTTTGTTGATTGTAATCTGACTGACTCGTCGATTGGAGCCTTGTTGCGTTCTTACGCATACGTGTATTGTAGACTGTTCTCCTTGTTTCGGCAGGTTTCAGTCAGACGCCTCATGATCAGTTCAGGTCTGCTCTGCGCGAACGTTAGCCTGGCCACGCATTGAAGTTGCCATGCTTGTTTGCGACTCTTGGATTGCAGTGCTTAGTGTGTATACTGGAGCGGGAGATGGTATAATGGCAGTTTTGGTTGATGTCGAAGGTGTGCAGTGTCTTTTCATATCTCAAAGGCCATACAGAGATGCATGACGCAGCTTGATCGAGAAGGCCGTCCTCGAAGGCGACAAGTTGCAATGAAGAGCGGGCAAAAGGCTGCTTCATTCGCCCAGCACCAACACACTAATCAACCAGATTATCAGGCATTGTGAGTGCTGGTGCTGCAAGGCATGGACACCTCGTCTGTATTGCTGACATTCTTCTCCCTCTCTTCCCGCCGTGCTGTGCTGTAACTTGCTCTGCTCTTATCAGCATAGACTCACCTCTTAACCAAACTACAACCAGCACAGTACAACAATCATGTCTTCCGTATATCTATCAAACCTAAGCAGCACCACGACCAAGGAGTCGCTGGACAAGTTCATGGTGAGCTCTGTTATCCCTCCGCTCTCGTTTCTTTCATGCTGATGTGAGGCCCCGCCCTGCAACCAACCAGGCATTCTGTGGTTCCATCCACAACATCGAGATGCACGAGGGCAACAAGGCTATCGTCACTTTTGAAAAGCCATCAGCTGCCTCTACTGCTCTCATGCTTAACGGTGAGTCGCGACTTCCACGTCCTCAAATCATGACGGTTGCCTGCAGTGGGATGCGCAGCTGGTGCTGTCAGTCATTGGGGTATACCGACTCAGACTAACGGATGCCCTATTCACTACCTTAGGAGGAACACTCGACGGCTCCCCCATCCACGTCTCCTCCGAAGACGTTTCCGAAGATACACCTTCCGTTGCCGGCGACCTCCATGATAACGAGGATATCCCACAAGAAGCGAAGCCAAGGTTCGTGAACCAGCTGATTCCCAGTAGCGTACATAGCTGATGTCATTTACTCGCAGAACTGCCATCATCGCTGAATATCTAGCCCATGGTTATATCATTGGAGATAACATCATCGCAAAGGCAGTCGACTACGACCGTAAGCCTTGTTGCATTTCGCTGTAGACAGGAAGGCCTCGACTAACCATCCTATTCATATGAAAATTACAGAAAAGAACGGTATCTCTCAACGCTTCCTCGAGTTCTTCAACAAGCTCTCTGAACAGGTCAAGCACAAGACCGCCGAAGTCGATGCAAACTTACACGTCAGCGAGCGAGCAACTGGAGCATTCGCACAAGCAGACGAAAAGGTGCATCTATCAGACCGAGCCAAGAGTGTCTGGAGAGTAGGAAAGAACTGTAAGTTGCCACCGATTTGATCCTGCTGTTTCCCACATTCTTAGCTTATCGCTCGCTTTTTCTTCGCTGCAGACTACTCCAAGGTTCTCTCGTCCGAATTCGGCCAGCAGGCACAGAGCTTCTACACACAGACAAGCAACAACATCAAGTCTGTACACGATGAAGCTCAGCGTATCGCAGCTGAGAAGAAGCACGTCAGCTCAGAAGCTACTGCAGGTTTAGAAACTACCGCCGGATCGAGCACCACATCCGGTTTGACTACTACTGCACCAGGAGCACCTGTTTCAAGTACTACCGGAAGTGTACCTGAATCAGCTATCCCAGTCACTTCAGCTCCTCGATTGGCTTAAATATCAGCAAAGAGTACGGCATATAGTCAGCCTTAGAGCAAGCGCCTTTTCACACTCTCACACTCTGTAAAGGCCTCGCTCAATTTAGACGCCGGATAACCTTGCCTCCCTGAAAGAAGTCAGTTTTTAAATTTAAAAGTTTTGTGTCTGTATCTAGAACTCCCGATTTCAATTATCCACGTAACTCAGAATAAATATAAAGAGGTCGCATATAGCAGGCCAGTGCACATTCAGTGACTTCTGAGGACTGGATAGGTTTTACTTTCATTGCTTTGCTTTGTCTTATCCTTCGTGGTCTTTACTCTTCTCATATTTCTCTCAGTGGTCGTTCGCGACGTTGGCCACGTGAATAGTTTATACTACAGTGTGCGGAATAGTTTGCACTACGCTGATCCATGCCTATTATCCTCCTCAAAAGACTTTGCTGAGGACAACCTAATCTGGTCTTTCGTGCCTGGATTAAGCGTTCCTGACCATGTGAAGAATTTGCATTCCCGGCCGCTTGAGGCATGTATACATATATGCCACTTTACAATGTTTGCGTCAGTGCCTCTCCAGCTGGATTGTGGACCTTTTCTTTGTTTGTGTTTTATCGCAGCATCGCACCAACTCGATAAACATCTATAGCAGTGTCTACTCCGGGTGACTACATCGCAAGACGGCTGCGAATTCGTGTTCAGTCTCTCATATCTCAGCTACTAGCTACAATGGTCTGGTTATCGGCAAAGTTCCTCACGCGACAATTCCCCGTTCTATTGCTCTGCCTCTCTACACTCGCAAGAGCCGATGAGATTACCCCACTCCACAACACAGGCATGGTATACAACGGAAAAACTTCTGGTGTTCGATATCTCTCCTTTTTAGGTGATACGCAAAATAAACTCATCTCTACAAGCTTTGCAAGTTTAGGAAGATGCCCTTCTCGATATAAACTTGGTACTCCTTGTATTACTTTTAAATTGGCTAAGAATGGTCAACTGGATGATATGGATCATCATAAGGGTGAGCTGCCATTCTTCGTCTCTATAGCTCGAGGAAGAAATCAATTTGAGTAGAACGATAGCTGACTGCTCTTTTTATAATTATCTACCGTCCAGGTGCAACTCCACGTCAAAGAAACATGGTCGGCTCCCCTGATTTGGATGATGGCGAGAATAGTAAGTGTTTAGAGGCGACCCGAAGAAGCAGCCCGAGCACAAGCTGACCATTCTCTCTGTTCTTGCGCTTCTGTTATCGAACTCAGCTGTCACTTGGAACATGATGCTCACGAAAGCGAAAGCTCAAAATGGGTTTTTCCACTTGGGACAGATTATAGGTGAAGATGGACCATCCTGGACCATGTCCGTTTTTCAAAGAGAAGTAGACGATATTGTTGCTATCATCGATGCTACCACTTCCGGAGATCAGGAGAACATGTGCGATTCGATGTCGTTGAAGTCGTTTATGTCAGGTGAGCTTGCGTTTTAGCTATCACGTCCAGTCTCGCTTCAAGGCGTTTCTCCTTTGACTACTTACTTACCGATGGTGCATGTCAGCACCTATGGCCATTTCCGTGTCACTCAACCCATCCGCACAATCTATGCAATGGACAGTTACGAACTTGAAGAATAGAAAAGTAATGATGACTTGCAATAAGAAAGGAAATGCTGGACTTGGTAAAGGAAATAATGTTCAAGGAGGAGCTTATCGTCGTATTGCCGAAGATGGATCTAGTAAACCTGCAATCGCAATGATAGGCAACTTTGTCGTGTCGAAAGGTCATTGGTGAAATCTAATCAAGTAAGCTTGGTTTAGTTTATATGTGTTCTTCGAAAGTCGAGGGTAGTGAAGGAGGAAACCTGGCTGACCGGTTCTTCTTCTTTCTCTTCTTGCCTCTACAACAGTCCCAAGTAGAAGCCTTGCATTTGCCATACACTATTCTCAATTCATCGGCATTGCTGGTCAAATGCCTGACTGTACTGTATATTTCGGATACGATATCCTTTTTCTTCCTTCGTTGATAGTTTTCCAGTCAAACTTCGGGTTTCGTCTTTCTCTTCGTAATAAGATATTCGCAGCAGATCTGGCAGGCAAGCATGGGTTGACGAGGCCACCAGCAGCACAGGAGAGAGATTAATTTTCCTGCATCGATGATTTTGCCCTTGCCGTGCCTCAGATTACTCGTCAGGTATACTAGAGCCACATGTAGTCAGCTTGCATCCAAAGCGAGCGAGTCCGCATTCAGCATGGCAGATTCAGCAGATCTTGAAAAACGGTTGGAGCGTCGCGCTGTTGTAATACTTGTCAACAATCCATCGTGTCAGACGAAAAGCAAGCATCTTCGTGCGGATCGAGTTTCGGCTGGTTGCTGTTCTCTGCGATGGCCCTGCTCGACGGACAGGCTTGTCTCTTCCGGAACATCGACCCAGTCGCGACACACACTACGACGTTCCCTTGCAAGATCCAGGTCACCGACCAGGCAGTGCGACGGGACAGCATCGCTTGAGGGCATACCTGCTGTTCTCAACGCCGAGCTGCGTTGCTTGCGGTTCGAGGTTGCGCGACCGAAGCGAAGCTCAATCACCTTCTGAGGCGCAAGGAGCATCCCAAGCAGGAAGAGCGGGCTAGTAGATAGACACATCCACATCTAGTACATCTGCGTTCGACACCTACAGCTTCAATCAGCATCTGCGCGTATCTGACCTTCGAGAACTACGATCAAGCTGCGTTTTGGAGCATTCGTTGAACACCACGACCGCACGACACGCAGAGCAACAGTAACGCGCACGAGGAGCTTCTGTCCAGTCGAGATCTTGTTAATACATTGTCAACACGCAACAATATCCTATCCCGCTTACAAACGATGTCTTCCTCGCGCCGAGCATCCCGTAGCAATGCTGGACCATCTGGAGCAAGCGAAGCAGGTCCTTCCACATCCAATCCCACAGTCTCAGCTCAACACGACGAAGCTATGATAGGGCAAGAAGGAGAGGATGCTGCATTCGGTCAGCAGAATCAAGATGAAGAGAGCGAATCGCTAGGCGAAGAGGCCGATGTTATTCCTGGAGCTTTGGAAGGGAGCATGCCGGTTGAAGGTGACGAGGAAGAGGAGGAGGAGGAAGAAGAAGAGGAGGAGGAAGAGGAAGAGGAATATGGTGAGCTCGCTTGCTGCTGTCCGGGTCCGTACCGTCAAGGAAGCTGAGCTGTTGTTCTTGGCAGAATCGACCTCACAATCCGGAACAGACAGTCTGACATGGATATCCTGGTATTGCTCTTTGGCTGGCCATGAATGTAAGCTGCGTAGTTGCGCTGTCGTTGCTGACCTGTCAGGACTAACGCTCGCTTTCTAGACTTTGCCGAAGTCTCGGAGGACTTTATCGAAGACGACTTCAATCTCACCGGCCTCAGCCAATTAGTGCCTTTTTACAAGGAAGCGCTGGAGATGATACTAGACGTCGAACCAGGTAAGCTATCTGCTGATTATCGTTTGTCTGAACTATAAATGAACCTTTCCCGACATCTTGCAGAAGAAGAAACTCTTAAGATCCCCGACATGTCAATAGTCGAGTCAAGCGCAGAACTACTCTACGGTCTGATTCATCAACGCTATATTATCACACGGCAGGGTCTTTCCCAAATGGTAGCCAAGTACGAAGCTGCTCATTTCGGTTATTGCCCGCGCGTATACTGCAATCAGACAAAGGTTCTTCCATCCGGTCGCTCAGACTTACCTGGTGTAGACGGTGTCAAACTCTTCTGTCCAACCTGCGTTGACACTTATACCCCACCAAGCTCGCGATTCAATGGCGTTGATGGTGCATTCTTCGGAACCACTTTCCCACATCTCCTCTTCCAGCAACACCCCGAACTCGTCCCTACTCCCCCAAGCGCGAACGCGGGTAAACCCCTAACTTTACGCTTCCCCTCCGCTTCGCCTGGTCCTAATGCTTCTTCCCAAGCTTCCCCTGCCACCACTCAAGATACGCCTACGGCTGCTTCACCCACGGCCGACTCGAACGTTGATATGCTAGATGAGGATGAGAACTCATCCGTACCATGGACGAAGCCTGAAACGAGTGCTATGAAGCTTTATATTCCCCGCATCTATGGCTTTAAAGTCAGTGAAAGAGCGCGAAGCGGGCCAAGAATGCAATGGCTTCGATTGAAGTGAGTAAAATTTGAAGGCGATTCAGCCTACAGCAGATCAGGCTCAATCGGCTTATCCTTTTCTCTGCCTCCATAGACCTCGAGACGAGCGCGAGCTTGAACGTGTAAACTCGGCTGGCACTTGGAAGTCTTCTGCGGCTTTGCTTGACGCTCAAACAACGGCTTCACCAACAGAGAAGAGTGATCCATCACCTCTATTCGGCGGTGCTAGCGGTGCTCAATTGCCCGCCAACGCGACTGCTAGCGCAAGCCAAGTCCGCCCAATTCGATCTCGACAGAAGCTGAACACCGCAGCGTCACCAGTCGCGACTGCTACAAGCGCACCAACAAACGTCGACGACCAAGTCGCTCCTAGAAGGGCGCAGAACATAGCAGCGACAGCGACATCAACAGCCTCCGCTGCAACCCCTTCAAGAGGTCGTCGACCTTGACCAAGACACTCTTCAGGTTTTCATTTAGAAGTTGTGCATTATTGTCCGAGAACGTGCATGTGTCTCGTCCATGCGTATCTACATGCAACGCACCATAGCATGCTCGTGTAGTTGTATGATAGGTTTCAAGCTGTTTGTCGCAGGAGCAGTTTAGATGGCCTGTGGAGCGGGCGTAATAGCAGCATTTTAATCAAACGAGCTCTCGCAGAAAGTGACGCCAGAAGTCCAAGTTTCTGTAAAGCTGCAGTCATATTGTGGAAAAGTATGTCTTGTTAAATGTTGCCGACCGGCCTGACGAACAAACCGTACATGATCCTCGTAATTGCCACCATCAGCTTCTTAAACAACGACCAACCCACTCATTTCATCGCACGTCATTCTAGCCAAGCAAGCTGTGTCGAAGTAGCCATCCGGCTGCCGCGTAGCTATGGACGCAGCTCTCAGCGAGATTGGCAATCAGCCGCCAGCAAGCAAGACTGGCGCGTTTACCTCACTGCTCGACAAGACACTGGCCTCGCAAAGCACAGGATACGACAGTGACAAGCTCGCGCACGACTTGAACAAGCTCATCTCTGCTGTGGTGCAGGATAGTGTTGGTCTTGTAGTTTCGAAGCAAATTGTTGCTCTGTTCGTAAAGCGGTTGAACGAGATCAAGGTCATCGAGGCTCGCCGGACGGTTGGCGAGAGGACGCTCGAGCTGCTGCAGGATAGACAAGCTAGTTTTGAAGAGCAGGTAAGTCTGCTTTGGAGTTACTATGCTTGCTGCATTTAGCTGGACTGACGCAACTTGCTTGCTTCTTCCACAATAATGACCGATAGATTGTGGCTACGAGAGAAGTACTAGCGGACATTTTGGAGCAAGAGGAAGACTGGACAGCTGCAGCGCGAATGCTGCAAGGTATACCTCTGGATACAAATAGCAGGTGAGCCGTCAAGCTGCATATGCTTGGTCTTCTCCTGACATCTAACACTCCTCTCTGCATAGATCCATCACCGACGAATATAAGCTAAAGACATACGTCCGCATCGTTCGCTTACTACTCGAGGACGACGACACAGTTTCTGCACAGTCCTACTTATCCCGTGCTCAAAATCTGATACGCCTGACGAATGATCCCGAAACTATTCGTACGTTACAGAAACAAGCCTGATGAGGTATCGTGCTAATGATGACGATGTGTTCTAGTTGCTTTCAAGCTATCTCAGGCTCGGATTTATGATTCGCAGCGCAAGTTTCAGGAAGCAGCTTCGAAATATCATGAGATCAGGTAAGCATCCGCCATATGATTTGATAGTTGGCGCCAGACTGACACGCTTGCACATTCAGTTACGTCCCCGAAATCGATGAAGGCGAACGACTACAGATGCTCAGTGCAGCTGTTACCTGCGCGATCCTCTCGCCGGCTGGTCCGCGCCGTTCTCGTCTGCTAGCCTCCCTCTACCGCGACGAACGTTCGGCTCAACTCCCACATCACAGCATTCTCTCAGCCATGTTCCTCGACCGTATCATCAGACCGAAAGAAGTTGCAGAATTCAGTGCAATGCTAGGTGAACATCAGAAAGCCAAGATTGCAACCAATAGTCTTGTCTTTGCACAAGACGAGGATGAGGATGATGACGAAGACCAGGATGCAGACAGTGGTATGCGTGTCGAAAGTGCCAATGAAAGTGATCAAATGAAGCGCAAGCGAGGTCCCGAAGATGTGCTAGACAAAGCAGTGATGGAGCACAACCTTCTTTCCGCCTCACTTATCTACAGCAACATCACCTTCTCAGGCTTGGGAAAGCTGCTCAACCTCAGAAAGTCAGCAGCGGAAGCGATGGCACGAACCATGATCATTCAAGGCCGCCTGAAAGGTGCGACTATTGACCAAGTGGATTCACTCATTACTTTCGAAAGAAGAGACAAGGACGAACAGACGGAAACGGGTTCATCGAATGTCGCTGCTGCCGCTGCTGCCGCTGCCGCTGCTAATGGAGGGGACGCAGCTGTCGAAGAGGATAAAGATATTTGGCACATAGCCCCGGAGACTGCGCGTTGGGACGCTAGGATACGAAGACAAGCTCAAATGACCGAAGCACTAGCTGCTAAGTGTGTCGGTCTGATGACTCAGACTCAAGCGGGGGAAATAATTGCGTAGTATATCGCCAAATCGGCAACAGTCAGACATGTGAACACGATGATAAGTTTGCAAGTACGCCAAGCGGGCTTTGTACTATGATGTAGCTAATAGACAGAATGAAATTGGTTGGATGGGAACGCTGCCGCCTAATACAGCCGTACACAGTGTTTCCCGAATCCGGATTTGCAATGAAGTTGGTGCTGGGTATAACCCGGCTAGGAAAGCTAGTCTTGGTACAACAATCGTCTACTTTGGTTTTCAATCGTAATCGTAGGTATAAAGTGGAGTATTCATAAAAATTCCATCAATCATTCAGTCACTATCATCGTCACTCTCGCTACTGCTTGCGATGTCTGAATCGTATTTCCGTTGAGGTGCGGTAGGTAATTTCTTGCCGGCTTGTGCTGGCCTTGCCGGAGGCTGATGTGGAACAATCGCTTGCCTTTGTGGTTGTGGTTGATCCTGCTGTGCCTGAAGCACGGGTTGCGGAACCTGTTGAGGCGGCTGTTGATGTACGTGCGGAGGAACCGGCGGCTTCGTTTGTTCGAACAAAGCGTTGACGAAGTCACTATCTTCATCTTCATCAGATGATATGACGTTGTTGTCCATTCCTTGTATTCCGGTGCTTGAGTTGGCGCGAGCAAAAGGACCTTGACCCGCAAGTGAACTTTCAAGATCATTCGCTAGATCGTCGAAATCACCTTCATCTTCTGACGAGACTTCTGACATTACCACATCTTGATTTAACAAATTACTTAAAGAAGTAGATGTCGTTTTTGCTGCTTGTGCTGGAAGATGATGTGACGGTTGCCTCTGACCTGGGTACTGTTGAAGTCCCTTAGCAGTTTGAAGGTCTATTGCAGAAGTACCAGCCGTTTGGGCTGAAGCTTGAGCCGGTGGGAGTTGCAATGCATTTGAATGAAGTCCATCATCTGAATTACTGCCCATATCGAATTCTTCTACATCTCGTACGGGTGCTTTACCTTTGTTGAAGGTGGAAGCACCTTTAGAATTTGGAGAAGGACGACCAGCCGCTGTAGTTATACCTAGTCCATACGAAGCGGGCGTACCTTCATCGACAGAAGGGGTAGGGGATGAGTCATAATCATTCTTTTGGATCTGACTTGCTCTCTTCTTGGCGGTGCCACTTCCGGTGGCGCCTTTAACGGGAGATGCATACGCCGTCTTTGCGGTATCACGTCCTTTCGAGAGCGGCTTATGGGACGAGGAAGCTAGAGAGGGCGAATTTGTGGATTGAGGAGTACGGGCCAATGAAGGCGAATAGGTTGATCCGGTGCTATTATCGGTCTTGGAGCGCGAGTTTGGGGTCGTCGCCTTGGTGCTTGCCCCGCTGGCAGGAGGCAGGAGATGAGACACAGTCGAGACCTTGTGTAGGATATATGACTGTGCATGTTAGAACATAGAGTCAGCTTCTGCTCCGCTTGTCGTCTTTCTCTCCATGCTTTGTGCCATCCGCCGATCAAAGCCCGTCGCATTCGTCTGCTGGAGCTGAACGGATGGAATGGAGAGCGAGCATCAGCTTACCCGCGAGGCGTCGTCGTAGAGCAGCACATAGTCGTGCTCGTCTGCAGCCTTCATGCTTCCACCGAGCTTTGCACCATCTGCAGCTGCCAGGCTGATTGTTGAAGTGGTGCTTCCATTGTTGCCACTACTTGCGCGCAGAGTGGCTCCTCCAAGCTGGAGCGACCCATCGGCAGAGGCGTGCTGCAGAACGTGATACGTGGATGTCCTGTCACTGTGGTGGAACAGCTGGGGGGCCAGCTTGATGGGGATGCGCGTGGTGCTTGAAGAGCTCGATACTGCCATCATACAAGCATGCCTCGCGGGTTTGACAGCGACTGACTGCGCAGTTCAGAGCGAAGCAGCTGGCTCGTCTTGCACACGCTGTCGACTGATTGGAAGCGGCTCTCGCTTCTCTGGATGGACGTCTTGTCGCTGTGCTGTCTACAAGTCAAGTCAAGTCAAGCCCAGTCGCCGTCGTGCTCGTGTCAGTTGGAGAAAGAGCGTCAAGAAAGACAGAAGATCGCAGAAACGAGCAGCGAGCTGGCTAGCTAGAGTGGCATTCTTGGACTTCTGTCACTGCAGCTGGTTTTATTCCAACACATGCTGATTGGACGACGTTCGGTGCACTGATGGTCCAGGTGTGTCTTGAAGAAAGTCCCAGTGGAGCAAGAACCCTCTCCATTTCTCATTCGTTGTCAACGGCAAGACAGAATACACAAGACATGCTGATGTCAATCCACCATTGACTAGCTGACCGCTTGCTCAATCAAGGGCTGCTTCTAAGGTGTCCGCCACTCGGGCGTCCATCACTCGCGCTTCGGTGCTTTCCTAGGCAGAGTACAGAAACTGCGTCGAAGCTAGTCGATCTGCCTGAAGAGTTGTCTATCCGCTAAGCAACTGTCACATGCCGCTCGCATGTCAGTCAGCAGACTATCTTGTGAAGAAAGCTTCAGAACAGCTGAACGAGCTTCGCAGGATGGAGACTATTCTCTCCATCAGGTCTGTACTGGTGCACTGCATGTGGACGACAGGTAGGCAAATATGATGTGCAGGCGCTTGAGCTCCTAAAGCTTCGGTTCTGCAAGCCTGATGTACGCTTTTTGGGCAATAGGCAATGATAGAGTTGTATGTCACGGTGCATGACCTGGGAAGATGCTCAGATGCATCAGCAATATGTACAGCTGGTAGAAAGACGTCTGTTGCTCTCTCCCTTTCAGCACCGTCAGCACCAATTTTTTATCCTTCGCATCGACTAGTACATCCCAGCCTCAGCTTTGCCCTGATGCCTCTTGCCTCTGTACTACTCTGCGTACCAGTCCGCCCTCGCCGCCCAGAGAAGTACGCCGCAGAAGCATGGCGAGCGCGTCGAGCAGTGTCGCAGGGCCATCGTCGCTTGCCTTCGGTGCCGCCGCTCTGCCTTCCGCGTCCGCCGTCGAGAATGGTAGCGAGAGCGCTGCTGCTCAACCCACCGCAGCGAGTGTAGCTAGCGACGGCCGCGAAGACCAGGAAATGAGTTCAGACGCTCTGGATAGTGCAATCCACGAGCACGCAACAATACAGGAAGATGTGCCTGTCGCTGCTCCGAGCACAGCTTCCTCAAGCAACGCAACTGTAGCTACGCCTATAGCTCCAAGCCTGCCTACACCTTCCATAACAGAACCACCTCTCAGCGCTCCAGCTGCACCCTCATCCTCTTCAGACGGTCGTAAAGTTCAGAGGGCCGCAAAGATAAAAGCCAATGCTATGGTAGCTCTTGGTAGCGATGGATGGGAAGGAAGCTTGTCCGCTTCTGAAGGTCCTGCTACGCCTGTCGTTCCAAATACTGCACCGCTGTCAAGAGCCAAGAGACAGAAGAATGTCAAGTTTAGGTAAGCTATAAGGATGCAGTAGTTACTCGGTATATTCTCTGACCAGGTGTATTGCATGCTCCGCTTGTTCCGTGGTTTCAACAGCCCTGCAAAGGGTCCCAAAGCTACTGGAAGAAGAACGGCTGCTGCTGTGGCTGCTGGCGCTATTGCTGCATCTGGCAAAGCCAACATTGCAGAAATGGATGATGCACAACTTGTGAGTGCAGCAGCCTTGTCTATCGTGCCGTTTGCATCGATCTCACTGTCAATTTCCGTAACTCATTTAGCCTAACAACGACTACTGCGAGACTTGCGGCGGCAAAGGACATTTTCTTTGCTGCGATGGGTGTCCGCGCTCCTTCCACTTCGCATGTCTTGATCCTCCGCTTGAGTTAGATGAGCTTCCTACTGAAAGCTGGTACTGCAAAGTATGCGAAGCCGCAAGAGTAAGTTTTCGACAAAGTTCAACACCAGGATCAGATGACTTACTTTGGTTTTGATTCTAGAAACTGCCGGTCCCACCGAAAGGTATTCTTGGACCGTTGGTGCTGAAAGCAGAATCGGAGAATCCTACGGTCTTCGAGCTACCTTCAGACATCAAGAACAGCTTCAAGAATGGTAAGTTTCCAGTAGAGGCATCTCAAGCTATACTTCTAGCTGATCATGTTTGTGTCCTCACAGTAACTACAGGACAATACGGAGAATATGTAGATACGAACGAGTTCCGGCCTTTGTCGGGTCTAGGCAAGCCTGGGAAAGGAGGATATGAAGATCGAGATCCATACAAGACCAAAGATAAACTTGGGCGAACGGTACTTTGCCATCGGTGTAAAGAGCCTGCAAGTCAACAGAAACATAAGCGTATAGTGGCATGTGATTTCTGTGAATATCATTGGCATCTCGACTGCATGGATCCACCTCTCGCCGGGATGCCTGCTATAACAAGGCGATTTATGTGCCCGGCGCATGCAGACGAGGCGCTCGTAAGTCGACCATCAAAAAAATTATGTTACCGCTGTCTGACCTAACTTTACATATCTTCAGCCTCAACGGCGGAAAGTGCTAAAGACTCAAAAACTTATCAAAGTGAAAGATGCCCACACATACAATAACGGGGATATCGAGATTGTGCCATTGGAGGGACGGTTCAAAGGGGTCAAACACTCACCAGAAGAGATTATATCGCAAGGATTACGCTATCAAGTGCCCGAACAAGTTGTCATTCTTGACTTCTGGACCAAGGTCAGAAGAGACCGATATGGTCATCTGTTAGATTCAAATGGTTCTGCAAGAGGAGAAACACCGCAAACATCGGAAACTTTTGATTTTTCGGATTCTTCTTCCCTTACTTCTATGGAGGCTTCTCCTGAGCCTGCTCGGCCGCTGCCTTTGTCGCAAGCGGCAGCGGGTAGCAATGGCGAAACTGATGGTGCGGAACTGCTTTGGCTATTCGCCAAGCAGCAGTCGGAGCGGGAAGGGACAGAGGTGAGAACAAGCTATCTGGCCAGAAGCGTGTGCGCCTTTACTAACAGCAGTTGTCTTTACAGGTCTCGGATGGTGACCCACCAGATATCGGAGCCTGGCAGGCGGAAACAGAGGCGGAAAGACAGCAAGATGATGTCGCGATCCAGATAGACATAGGGCCTTCTCAGGTTATACCGGTCGATAAGCTGGTAACGCCAAGCTCTGCTCACGTAGAGGTCCCCACCACGACGAGCGACACCACCCTTTCGATAGCAACAGAGCAAGCGTAATATCAATACCATATCGCAGGGCTCAGCAAACGCTAGGCCGACAGGTGTAGGCATCGATCATTGCTGATCAGAAGTCATCTCCGTCTTTGGACTTAATTATGGCTTTGCAGACTTTGTTGATATACCTGATGTACAATGGTAGTGAGCTGCCGCCGGGCGGCTGTGTCAATAGACCCGGTTCAGTACTGCTGGATAATGCTGTAATGCATAGTAGAGACGGTCTATAATTTCTGGAAGCCCTGAGTATTGCTAGCGTTTCTATGAGTTTTGGTCTGATCATTTTGGAACGCTTTGTAGCCAGCATAGAAGTCCAACACAGTCACACCTAGCAGTCTGACATAATCTTACACTTTGATGTTTCGTCTGTAAAATCACGATGCAGCCAGCCGGTCGCTTCTGTCCTCTTGACCTGCTGGACGTGAGCGAGCTATCGTGACTTCGCACCGCTTCTCTGCAAGAAAGTGCATCCAGCAATGTCGTATCAGAAAGTGTTCGATGCCGATACAGATGGCCATGTGAGTGTTGCCGCTGGGACGCCTTGGAGTTGGCGCGTTGAAGAGCTGACGGACTGGACCTGTATGCATGGCACAATCAATACGACAGCTTACAACCGACGATCTAGCATTCAGAGGTGCGATATGGCCATTCACAATGAACATAGAGGAACACAAATGTCTGACTGCCTTCTTGCTCTTATAGACTTCGGGACAGGCTCGTCAATACAGCCTGACGCATCGCCCAGTGGACGCTTGTCCCCAGCTGGAGACGCGACAGCAAGGCTCTACGAACCAGACAGAGCCATCAATGAGCAGCTCGGACGCGCTTCAAAGGCGGGCAGCGGGGGCTGGTTCAGCTTGGACTCGCTGCAGACCTACTTCGACGTCGATACACCGACGGTCCTCGAACGCGCGTGGCGGACGCTCTATCCGAAAGATGACTACCTCAACATCACAGTCAACAATCAGCCAGATCTCTACGGTCCCTTCTGGGTCCCTTCAACCCTCGTCTTCGCGCTCTTCCTGAGTTCATCGCTCTCGTCTTCTATTCAAGCGTACCTAGCCGGCAATGCATACAGCTACGACTTTACAGCACTTAGCGTGGCAGTCACAGTGGTTTATATCTATGCTCTGGCCGTGCCCATAGCCATGTGGGCAGTCATACGCTACTGGGCAGGCGTAGATGAACGGCGGCCGGCAGACTTGGTCTGCATTTACGGGTATGTCCTACCAGCTCCGAAACTGTATCAACGCAATAGTATGGCTGATTCACATCATCCGAACAGTTACTCGACTACAATCTGGATCTTTGCGGCTCTGCTATCGATACCACCCATCGCCATACTAAGGTTCGGCTTCTCCGTGTTATCGTTTTGCTTATCTGGCTTCTTCCTCCTTCGAAAGTAAGCTTGCAACCCACACTGCAACAGAAGATAGCAGCTTACGCCTTGTCTGAACTTTCCACAGCATCTACCCAATTCTTGCTCAAGCGCAAAGCAAAGCAGCCCGGATTCTGGTCCTGGCCATAGCAGCTCTGCACTTTGTGTTTGCCGTTCTGCTGTGGTTCTACTTCCTTAACGCGGGAGATGCGGGCATCAAGAAGCCAGCAGGGCCTGATGGTGCTGGCAGTAGCAAGGCAGCAAGTCCAAGTGCATTATCACTCAGCTAGTCACCCGTAGAAAATGATTAGTAGCTGTAGTGGAACCTGATAGAATAGTTTCACGGAATGTAGAGATACTTAAGAAGTCTTAGAATAGTACGGAAGACATCCAAAGGTGGGGAGATAAAACTTCGAGCTTGCGTGCAATGTAATTGCTCGCGGACGAAAGCGTTGAAGGGTACAATGACAATGGCACGGATATTTATATCGAAATGCGAAAACATAGAACGCTACACGAACTGCCATACCTTTAGAATAACTGTTGAAGTCACTTCAGACTTGGTTGAAATGCCGAAAAGCGAGACCTTCAATATCCATCCCGTGATTGAGCAGAGGAGCCATCTGGCCATCGGGATATTCCGAGCTACCACTTCTACTCTCTTGGTCCTGACTAGTCTGAGGGCCTTGCTGCTCTTTGTTGATTGTCTTCTTACCCTTGCCGCGTCGGCGGACAAAATTTTCATACACGCATGTGCCTGCAGCTTGGATGGTTGCCTTTGCTTCAGCCTCACTTGCATTCGGATGAGCTTTCAGCTGTTTTTCAACGCAGGAAGTGCAGGGACTGCTGCCGTCACCTGGGGAAGAAATGTACATCAGCAGGGCGTTGCAATGTGCAGCAGCTAAATCCACCGAACTTACATTTGAGACGAGTCTTGCGGCAGGCTGCACACGCTATTTTGCAACGCTGTTGCTTGGGCTTGCTGTCCGTGATAGTCGATTCCGATGAGTAGGACAGAGCCTGGCTGCTTGCAAGAGATGCATCTATGGTCCTCTTTGCCTTCTTCGAGGTGGAGGTGTTCAGCTCGAGCGTCCGCGGTGGTGATCGCTTTCCTTGAGACGAGGCAGCTTTCGTAGGACGCGCGTAGGGTATGTACCGTTGGTCGACCTTGGACGTCGATGCTGAGCTGTCGACGCTCATGTACAAAGGCGAAGTGTCACGCTCGTATTCGCCAGCCGAGTAGTACCCAGACATCGAGTTGGCAAGAGCAGGCTGCTGATAATACGCTGGCTGAGGAGGCCGAAAATCTGTTCGCATTCGCGGCTCGGTCTGCGGCACATGCAGAGGAAATGGGTTCGGTAAGGCTTGAGCTGCTGGCCAACCTGGCTTGCCCATAAAGCGAGCGTCTTGCCTGCCCAGTGGAGTGGAAGGGGCCGACCGAGGAATGTTTGCAGTCGAGAGAGGCGGCCCAGCAAATGCGCCAGAAGAAGGGATGTATGCTGACGAGGGAAGATATGTGGTTGGAGAGATGTTTGCAGGTGAATAGTCGACGTCGAATCTCTGGGAAGCGCTGTAGTCTGAGTACCGGCCCGTCGGAGTTTGAGGCATCCCTGGTTGTGGACTATGCACTATCTTGATAGGCGATAGAGACCCCCACGGCGTGGTTTCAGACAAAGCAGGACTTCCATGATATCCTAGTCCTCGAGGTTGAGCATGATACAAAGGCTCCGCTTGCGAAACCATACCAGAGGGATAGACATTCTCTGCTTCATATTCAGGCAGAGTGGGGCTGGGGAAAGTGATAATTGGCAAAGCTGGTTTGAGCAAAGATTGCGATTCGACAGTATTCATAGAAGAGAGAGTTGAGGTAGACGTCTGCAGCGAAGGCACAGGAGATACGTTGCGCGAAAAGTGAACCATATCTTCGTGAAAGGTATCGGCGTTGGGTGCTATAGGTAGAGCAGGCTTTCTGCTCAAGCCAAAGAGCTGCGATCCTGGTAACGTATGGTTTGTAGCTGGTGCTGATCCACTCCTCGAAGGTCCAGCGGGAAAGCGATATGCTGGAAGAGCGGCGTACATGGGGTCGGTACTTTGCGCAGGTAACATAGGGACATCATTTGACATTTGGGAGTCTTGCATACTTGCTGCAGGCGCTCCCGCGGTATATAATGCTTGTGCACTTGATGAAGCGATAGGAAGTGGAGAAAATTGGCTTCCGTCGAATTGAGGGGTATGCGGAGCAGTAGAGAAGGGCATGGCTACTTGCATGGCAATTTTGAATGCTATACGCTTTGGATGTATTCGTTCACCACAGTACCGAAATGCGACTCTAATCGAATAGGTCTTGCTTAGCGGTTCCAGAAGTGGCCAACTTGTGAGACAGAGGCAAATATGCTTGCCGTGCGGGCTTTTTTCACACCAAATCAAAGGTGGTGTGCAGTGTAGTAAAGGATAATGTCCGTGAAGTGCCTGTGAAAATGTGAGATTTGCATGTCAGAAAATTGTCTTCCTTGTCGACTTGTGTAGGGTTCACGATAGCATCGTCAAATTACCTTGATGAAGAATGTGACGTACCTCAGAAGTGGGTACAGGTTTCGACGACGAGAGTTGGACAGGCCTCAATGGCACTGTTGTGGTCGCCGCCTGCTTCTAATTGCCCGTCACGCAGGTCGGAAGGGTGCCGGGTAGCCGTAAAAGTGATGAGAAGCCTTTACAAGCGATATGGTGGTGGTGAGAGGGAGATTGCACTGAAGGAGGTACAGGAGAGCGTGGTCAGGCCTAAGTTGACGTTGCGTGATAATGGAAGATTTGGGTTGGGCAGAGCTGCCCGTATTGAAGAGCGATGTAGTCGAGGAAAGTCGTCTGAGCCACGGATGTCTTGCTCGTGGTCGAACTGTCAAAAAGGGCAGCGCGAATTGGGGAGTCTGCACGCGCTCGTGTGGTAATTGGAGTACCGTGTAGAATAGAGTTTGTTGTGAGCGGTACGGGTTTGAGGCGTTTGAGTGCGAGTTGCGAAGGATGCCCGTATCGTTGCCGTCTGGGTGGGGGTCCGCAGCCGAATGGTCCAGACTCCGTGTGACTGTTCCAGGTGTGAATTACAAGTATAAAGGCGATGGAAACGAGACGGGAGGGAGGTGTGGTCGTTTTGATATCACTCCTTTGCTTGAACGGCTGGGTTGAAATGCGCTATTGCTCTGTAGCTAGCGAGACCGAACTGTATGCGTTTGACGATTCTCCTTGCGGTGGGGTCCTGTCTCGGGGGTACCGCTTAATTCATCACCACAGCTGTTCTTTGCTCCAACTTTGATGATAGAGTCCGCAAGAGTCGTATGTAAAACGAGCTCGATACGATGGATAGACTGCTGTGTGACGGCTTTCCAAAGACTGCGATTGCGCTTGGGACTTGACTAAGTGTGGTGGTACGGTTGAGCTGCCATAAAAGGGCTCTTTCCAACCACGTACGTTAATTCGGATCTTCTAGGAATTGTTTTATGCAGGGTCGAGCTTTTTCGTTAATCACTGGTAACGTCGAAAGCACTACTTTTTTCCGTGCTCCGTGGCAGCAGACCACAAGGTTTCTTTCGATTTCGTGCAGAAAGGTCTTACCGTTTCAATATTCGTTGATGTCGCAAGGTGCTTTAATGCAATTTCCCGATCGAGCAGATATTGGCCGGATTTGGAAGGCGGGTGGCGAGAATGTCGCGTTAATTGGTGCACCCAGAAGTGACGGCGATGATTATATGCACTCGCACAACGAAACGCGTCCTGCTCGTACGCATACCTGTATTCTTCGCCTTTCCTTGCCTTTGCTTTCACTTACTTGCAAAAGCGATTCGGAAAGACCTTTCCAGAGTGGCGAAAATTTGTCAGCAAGTCAGCTAATGCTGGTGCTGTAAAAGGAGACTTCAGTGAAGAATGAGTCTACATTCAAAAGTGCCAGGAAGAATTACCTTCAGCGCCTTTCAGCGAGTGTCGTTGTTGAGACAACCCTGCCCTAGACCGAAGCGAGCGGGGATCCATTGAAGCCGAAGGCGACCATCCACATCAAACGAAACGGCAATTGCAGCATTACAGCACAAAGTGCCATGTTAGCCGCACAAAACTTCCATCAAGCAGCGTTGGTGCACATTTTCGCACTGTCGGTACGGTACCGTCTTCCTTTCTGGCACTCGTCGTACGAAGTGCACTAATATATTAGCCAAGTGGGCTGCCATGTTGACGATGTCTCACATTTGACCGTAAATACTTGGAGTTACCACAAAAATTGAGTGGGAAGATATGTCAGCTTTCTCACATCGCACGTGGCTGTCGCAAACCTTCTTTAACAGCATTATCACAATATCACTGGTAGGCGTCAGTGCCTCGTGTACACGGGAAGACATCCTGCCTGGCTGTCATGCACGCTTCACCACCTGGCAGGAGAAAAGTGGACGGGCGTTCAATAACACCTGAGGGATCGCTGGAACAGCAGCTGGCTACGAGCATCGTCCTCAATGACCATTCTTCCGCTCTCCTCGCCAGATAAACCAGCTCATCGTCGCATTGACGTTCGAAGGGCATATTACTGCTTCTCAACCACTCATTGGGGTGCAGACAGGCTTTTGAGGAGTTCGAAACCTAGGAAGTGCCAATATATTCAAGTGAAAGCGCCTCGAGCTGCAATTGTAGGAAGGATGGGATCAGGAGCCTTGCAGCAGGTTTTGCGAGGTAGACAAGCAAGCAAGAGGACATGCAAGCGTAAGATGAGAACTCCAATCTTTCGGTTGGATTTGGGTACAGCTTTCGATAGGTAGATTCGGATATCTTCGCCACAAGTCGGACCCTGCAGATCCAGAAGTCGATACGAGTGGGAATAAGGCCAAGCATTCTGGAGAGGTCCTGATTGCTGTGCAGAAGGTCTTGTTGCGGTGGATAGCCTAACTCAGACTATCTTCAGCGACTTGAAAGGGAAGGGTTGGAGAGGTTCGCGTCGTTATAGACCCCAGACCAAGAAGCGAAGAACGTAGAGAAACCACATCAGGCTCAGCTGCAGTTAGAGTCTTTTGAAGTGGTCTTGGGTAGGTGCTGGTCCGCGATGAATTGGCTGCAGTTTGTCAAAGAGAAAAGACATGAGCCTCTCAGATCGTGACACCTCGACCCGACCCGCAAGACTAGCTATATAGTCGGTTCGACTCGCTCACCGCAAGGTATGAGATGCAAGTCCTTTTGAAGCGCTACAAGAACAAGTAATATAGCAAGATGCAAGAAGTGAAAACCTGCTGTGTGTGCTGTTTGCATAAGAGAAGCAGCGGGACTCGGTCCAACCATCTAGCATTTCGCAAGTCACTGGCTGACAGCATCCGGAATGCAAGCTCCGACATACAGTAAGGAATCCTCTGAGTCAGTACAAATGGGCTTGCAGTAGTCATGACTTCACTTCCATCCGTACTGAGCTTTCCCGGCGGCGTCTCTTTACGCGCGCACTCAAGGACATGACAGGTCATGTCGAATATACTTCCTAGCTCGATTCCAACTTATGGGAACGGACAAGCCGGCGCTGTCTTTCAGTGGCTGGCTTCGCTATAGGCGCATTGCTGCGAAAGGTTCTGTTTGGGTTTATCGCAATTTTGCTTCCTCCCCTACCTGCGCGTGCCGAGACAGTATGTGCCTGCCAGATCCCGGCGTAGGAATCGAAGCCTGCAAGGTACAGGCAGTTGCACCAGCAGGTACATTTGTACCTAACAATCAACACAATAGTCCAGAAACGGTGCCTGGTTGGCTGACATGCACTCGCGAGACTGGTCAAGTTGCTCTTCAAGTTGTAGATAATGCAGCTGACGGGTGGCCTCTGAGCACTGCACTGAACTGGGCACTCCCCGGATAGTATGTGCGATATACATAGTGGCAGAGTCCCTGATTGGCATCCATCGTACATGTCGCCCTTACGCTTGCCTGTGCTCTGAGTGGCTCGGAAATTGCCAGAAGGTGGATAGGATGATCGGGCAATGGGAGAGTGATGATGATGACCTGGAACCAGCTTGACTTTGTTCACTTCCCACCACGTTTTATTTGCTACACCAGAGCATTCACGTCAACAACCCCGTCATGTCTGGATTGTCCTCGGGTCTCAAGAACTGGCACTGGCGAAGCAAGAACACCCAGCCATGGGCAGTTCAGTGGTTCAAGAAGAACCTCGGACAGCTGTCGACGCCCAAGACTCGCGTCGTGGAAGTCAGAGATGTCGATGGTGACTGTGACTTGGGCATGAGGAAGAGCAAAGTAAGTGCTTCAGAGTCTCGGCTTCCGTATCTTTGTTTCCTGACTGATGGGCATCGTCGTTCCCTCGCAGCTCGTCACCATCTATGATCTCAAGATTACAGTCATTTGGGAGGGAACCCTATCAGACGGAACAGCAGTACGAGGGCTACTCACAGCAATAGAAGTATCACACGACATGGACGAGTCCGAATACCAATTCGAGAATACATTCGAAGATCCAGCAGCGTACAACTCCAATTCTGAAGCTCAGGCATTGAAACAAGAAGCTTCGAAACAACTAGCAGATCAGATGAGGTCCAGATTCCAGCAGATGCCAAAGGATATGATTGCTGAGCACGGAAAGGACTTGCTCGCCGAAGCGGAGAATGACAGCAATAATGCCTCGGCTACTGGAAGCGGTGCGAGCACACCTGCTACGCAACCCAAGACAGCCGCAGCTTCGAGCTCTTCATCTGGTGCCGCTAAAGCCCCCGCCACCGCCAAAGCTTCTTCAAAGGGCATCACTACTACCCGCATTACCAAACAGGAAGACTTTATGATCGTGAGCACAGTGCAATTCCTCCTTTTACAAATTGGATCGAAAAGCCGGTAGTGTACTGAATGTACGCTTCTTCGCATTTAGTCCGCTGCGGACCTTTTCGACTTGTTCACAAACGAAGCAAAGGTGCCTTCATGGTCTCGCAACAAAGCCACCATTAAGCCTGAAGTCGGCGCTGAAGTCTCGCTAT
The DNA here is from genome assembly GCA_022835595.1 of Cystobasidium ongulense. Lineage (NCBI taxonomy): Eukaryota > Fungi > Basidiomycota > Cystobasidiomycetes > Cystobasidiales > Cystobasidiaceae > Cystobasidium > Cystobasidium ongulense. The sequence goes on along the minus strand of BQUP01000009.1, from coordinate 301,729 downwards.
TCGGTAAGAACAGTTCCTCCAGCCTGTTATAGGCACTCTGTGAACAGGAATACTCATATTGCTTGTATTCAACAGGGGGAAACATTACAGGCAAGGTTCTTGCCGCTTCTCCACCCGACTTCTTCAGCCAAACATGGCGAGCGCCAACCTGGCCGGAAGGCCACTATGGCACGCTCAAGGTATCACTTGAACAAGGCAGTGGATCTACAAAACTGTCGCTGGATCTCGAAGGGGTCCCTGTGGGCAAAGAAGAAGAGACTGAAAAAGGTATTGAAGTCTACTACATTAGGTCATTAAAGGTAAGTCCCTCTTTCGGCTTGAGGTGTAGCGTACCGAAGACCTCAAATGCTGATTTCATTGTGAATGTACGAACGTGCAATCTTTTTCGAAACAAACAGCAAATAGGGTCAGTACTAGCCAAAGAATCACCTCCTTCTATCCTACACAATAAATCACCATATCACCCTTGGGCTCTCCCAGGCTATGAGCCATGGACACAGCGTGACAGAGCAAAGTTCTTGCTTACTGCTACTGCATCCGTTCTCGGTAGCGTCTTGCTTCCTGCTGGCATGATTGCACTGTTTGGATGGCTCCTTTACAGAGGTCCGACTTTCCAGCAGGCTTCGTGAATACAACATACTCGCAATTGCAAGGCGAGAGAGGGTACCGTACGGATCCCCTAAAAGTCTTCTCGTGTTAGACTGGATACCTCGGAAGTCATAGCCATGCCCTAGCATTGGGCAGCAGGAAGCAAGTCGCAATGCGTCCAAGCCTCGGACTACCGGAACTTGTCCTCTGCACACTGCCATCCACGTCCAATTGACAATCGAGGCCTGTAAGCACAAGGCCCAGCATGAGGACAGCCACTGACTGACATTATTTCGTTTGTTGTGTGTTACAGATTGGGAACAATGCTATGAAACAACATTGAAGGGAAGGCCAGTACCAAACTAAGTGATCTGTGAAAAGGGAAGGAAGAGAAGACGTCGGCAAGTCTAAAGGATGAATGAAGAGAAGGTGGGAAAACTCGCGGGCTAGATGAACCCAATTGAGCTATAAGTAGCAAACTTCGTTAGACTATAAACTATCAGCAATGCAGTGCAGACCATAAGCAATTCGATGTTAGTCTCAGTACTGCTAATTGTCTCTCAGAATACAGCCTGCATTGAATGCCACTTTGAATCTTTACACGACAACAACGAGAGCACAGATCAAAACAACCGGAAGGATGGACGAAAATACTAGAAGAATGGATGGAAACCGCTCAATAGTATACATGTTATGCTTTCTTGCTCTTTTTCGCCTTCTTTGCCTTTGGTTCATCAGCTTGATCACCATCACTCTCCTTTTTCTTGCTGAACAACTTCTTCTGCAGTGCTTCAAACTCTTCTTCCGTAGGTTCTTGATGATTTGAAGTAGGTTCCTCCTTCTTTGTTCTCTTCTTGCTTCCTTTGCTAGGTTTCTGATCAAATGGATCTCCATCTGCTGCTCCATATTTAGCTTCTAGTTTCTCAATAAGCGAATTCATCGAGTTTTGCTTGGAGTTTCGCGATTGTATGAGTGCTCGAAGTGCATCTTCATCTACTCCTTCATCATTGACATTGACATTTCCTTTCCCTTTTCCTTTACTATTTGCAGCTTTTCCTTTCTTGCCACCTTTGGAATCTGTTGTTGCATCCTTTCCAGTTGAAGTAGACCCTCCGAAAAGCTTATCGTGGACACCTAATTCCTTAGCTAGTTCTTCAGCTTCTTTAGCTTCATTCTTAGCAGCCTCTTTACGTTTTGAACGACCTTTTGTATCTTTGACATCCTTCTTCCACTTTGTGAAGGTTGGTACGCTCTTTGTTTTGATGGCTTGTTCGACGATGGAGATGAAGCGCTCCTCGTCGTCGAGGACGTTTGAGCACATCACATTCTCGAATAGCGCGTCGAGGGAACCTTCAGACTCTGTGTACGCCGCTAGGATGTCCGCTTTCTCTTCATCGGAGCCTGTACGCGTATAAGCAATTAACGCGTTAGTACCGCTGGTCAAAGTATTGCTCAGCGCTAGTACTTGAAACTCGTAACCCACCCTTGTAGCTCTTCACAAAGTCATCCAGCGTCTGTCCATTGACTTCACCCTGCCATAATTCTGCAAAGTAGGCATTCCAGTCCGCTTCACCTTCAAAGAAGGACTCGTCGGTTCTTCCAGTTTCATCGAAACGCTTCCTTCTCTTTTCGTCTGAAAGGATGGTATAGGCGAAAGAGATCTGATGGAATCTTTTATTGGCAGCTTCTTTGTCCTCTTCTGTTGCGTTTGCACTGTTGGATGCCTTGTCTGGGTGATATTGAAGTGCCAGCTTGCGATAGCTCTTCTTGATCTCGTCGGCGGTCGCTTCTTCCGATACATTCAAAGCACCGTATAGATCTGGCTCATCTTGGTCGGGGAAGAAGGCCTTCGCAGGATCTTCGTCGTTCATATTGCTTGCTGGGATGCGCTGGTGTCGTGTGCAAGGTGAGAAGGCAACTTGGGACCTCTGTCGCGCGTTCAAGAAGCGCGTCGGTAAACATTCGCTAATCGGCATCAATTGCTCGCATACAAGCGCAAAGAGATGATGCACAATCCAACTGCCATTCAAGTTGGCTGTATGATGCCCAGCTCTCTAGCTTGTGCAAGTGAGTCTTGCTCTCCAGCTCGAGCTGTCGCCACCGACTAGAAAATGGGCAAGAGGCTGCCGTGTATGCAATTAATGCGACTGGAATCCGCACTCTGCACACTGCTAAACATCTGGCCAGAATAACAAAGCTGTGTTCAAAGCTCCCACACCAGACGCTTTGCGACAGAAAAGCCCGGTCGCGGTGTCAGACAGGGTTGACTTCCATTCGACTCGACTCGACCTTGCAAACACACTCTTTCAGATACCCGTTACGCCCTCAAGATCACATTGCATACTTTCAAAGATAGACTAAAATAAACAGTGCTCAGCGGGACGGTTCAGCCTGTCAAAGTGCATCACCCACGAAAGCACGTCGTCGGCAGTCGATCACGCCTTGCGCACACAAGCAGGATGGGCTCATCAAGTAGTCCAGTCGAGCGAACAGTAAAGGTCATCTGGATAAGGCATGGCGAAACAGCCGATAACGCCCGTCATATCATTCAGGTCGGTTGCTGTTCCTAGACTGCGTCAAAACTAGGTGGAGCTGATACGATAGCCGACTGTCGAACAAGCAGGGTCACATCGATACACCGCTCAATGATAATGGCATAAAGCAATCTAAGGCTACCAAAGAGCTCTTGAAAGATGTCAAAATTGATATATGCTTCACGAGTGATCTGCAAAGAGCCAGAAGGACCGCTGAGATCATATTAGAAGATCATCATGCCGAGACACCCCTTGTAGTCGACAAGCGTATAAAGGAAAAGGTATGTTATTACCCTTCAAGCGATTGATTGGTCTTTGGAAAGGCTAGCTGACATACCCTCGCCTTCTGTGTAACAGTACCTCGGACTCATGGAAGGCCAGCTATATCATGCACACGAAGCTCGAACTCCAAAAGTTTTGGCGAGTATAGAACCGCTACAAACTTTTACCGACCGTCTGCTAGATTTCTGGGATGACTTATTCCCACAAAGTTCACATCGTACCAGTCCCTCTTCTGCGAATGGCACTCCTTCATCAACCGACACTGCTTCATCAACCGATACTTCGTCTTCGAACTCGATACGAAAGCCACTCCTTCCTTCATCCCCACAAGACTTGACAGTACTCATCGTGACGCATGGTGGTCCAGTCAAAGTAGCCTTGTCTGCTTTACCCCAATATCGAAAGAACATACTATGGGAGAAACAAACTTTGAAAATGGCAAAAGAGGTGAAATTCAAGGTTTGGAATTGCTCACTTTCGGAAATCACAATGATTAAAACAAGAGCTGCACCTGGGCAGCCTATATCTGGCTGGTCAGGTGTGATAAGCAGGTGAGTCTTTGAGTCTCTCTCTATGAATGAATGCGTTCCATGCATATTTCTATAATGGTATTGATCTTTGTCGTGAATTCAGATACGCCGACGTAGAACATCTCTTACTCGACTCTTCGGCCCCCAAGGAAGGCACTGAAGCAGATGCGGATATCTCGACTGACGATGCAGGCGAATCTGGACCGACGGCAGCTGAAAAAGCGGCAGCTGAAAGACAATACCATCTTGATAATTCAACGCCTTGGTGGCAACAAGGACACACCGAGGTAAACGAAGAGACGAAGACCGATTGAAGCAGTAGCGTATGAACTAGAAATCATCCATTCCAACGTCTCAAGCGAATATTGGAAAAGCATAAGAAAAACAAGTACCGACACGGATAGACAATCATAGATAAGATCCCTTCAATTCTGCCCTCCTTTCACCGTGACACGAAGAACCAACATATGATCCCTACAAGTAAAGGTAGAATTGGAACAGCTTCTTTTATGCGTAACAGCGCTCACCGGAAACCCGGCGATTCAGCAAAGCAAAACTTCCACCTTTTATGGCGGCTCCTAGAAGCGATCGTACAGCTCCATCGGCCCGCAGATCACATCTGGGTTCAAAGTACAGTAGCAAGACGTGTTATATTGCCTGGTGCTCCGCACACCCGTTATAAGCTTAGGCGTCGACGAAAAACATCTTTGAGAGCAGGGGCCAGTCGCCGCCGATAGTGACTTCAGGAAAGACAATGCAACAAAGATTCTACTTTATCATTCTGGTAATCGCATGCTAATGTATGCTGCCCGAATGCGTATTGTCGATAAGCAATTCACTTTCCATGACTGCCTGACTGACTGACTGACAGACCGACTTGCTGCATCAAGCACTGACTGACCAAACTGACGCTTCGTTCGGCGGATTGTGCGAAGATCGCATACGACAGATGGACTCCTCGACAAGGTTCACAATGTCTGCTCCGCTCCGACATGATACAAACAAACGACTTTCATTTCGTTCACCGGATATTCTGGCGATATATACGAATCGCAACCAGCCTATGGTACGACCCGGCAGCGTCGTCGGTGACAGGTTGGCAAATACAGACTGCAGCTGCAGCTGTAGAAGCCTCCCTTGTAGGGGTGGAGACACTCCTACGCCAAGCCAGGTCCCGGACGCCTGGCCACCGCCTATTATCCGCCCTCCAAACTTAAAAGAGCACAAGCTCTTGCATCAGACTGTTCGCGTGTTACTAGTCCCACACGGTAGTACACAAGGCGACGGTCTTATCGGTATTCAGGTGCGTCATCATCGTCTTGCGTCCATGTTCCCGTATAAGCTGACTGTTCCACTATTCGTATTTCTTCTGAGAATTAGAATCCTGGACATTGGCTTCTCAACGAAGAGGGTGTGGCTCAGGCGCATGCTCTTATGGAGACTCTAAAGACCACTCAAATTAGTGCTGTGTTCTCGAGCGATCTTAAAAGTGCCTTGTCTACCGTTGAGATTATCCTAGAGGGTCAATCCGGTCTTCCGCCGCTTGAGGTCGATGCAAGATTAAAGATCTTTGTGAGTTCTTCTTCTTCTTCTTTCGAAGGGTGACCGGCTTGATGTTGAGATTGTCTTTGCGACTTGTCTATCGTCCTGTGACTGACTGATAGGATCAAGCACGAGCGGAGGAAATGGCGTCAAGCGTTGGAGATGTACCGACTGAGACACCATCTATCAGGAGTGGCCAGGAAACCGATCCTCTACTTGAGAAGCAAAGCATTGAATTTTGGGAGACACTCTTCACGTCAGCCCATCCATTGGTCTGTCGACCGGCTATCGATTTAGAATTGACTGTCCCCATGGGTCAATTCTCGATGTCTCCGAAAGCAAAGCTTGACAAAGCCTGTCGAGACGGTCGTAGAAGTCGAGTCTGCACGAGTACAAACGTCGGGAATGGTTCTCTCGGAGGCACACGTTTTTCCAGGGCATCTAAACATGATCTAACTATCGTAATAATCAGTGATCCTGCCTCAATCCGTACTTTAGTTCAATCACTCTCAATACACGAGGGACAGTACCATGAGCCTCTAAGATGGGAGACAGATGCATTTCAGATGGCTCAAGAGGAGAAGTTCTGCCCTCCTGGAGGCAGTATTACCGAGATTATCATGACTGGCACTCAGAAACAAAGTACTTTGGCTATGCCTACGCAATACCGTGACAGGAAAACTGAAAGACAATACTGGACCTGGCAAGGTGTAGTCCAGAAGTGAGTGACGTGTACTTCTACCCTTGGAACGTGCGAAGATGTGATACTGACTATGAATCTTATTCGATGCGAACTCGAAACCAGATTCGGACACGTCTGTCACATGAATATCTCGCCAGACTGCGAAATGGACCATGCGGCCACAAAGGCGCGTCTATGAAAATACGTTAGAAGATCACGTCGAACGATCTCATCCATGCACAGTTTCGCGCCTTTTTTCGGCGCGACATTGATGGAATGGCACTGCCCATTCTTGCACACCAACGTTAGAGCTAAAAGTAGCTCGCCAACTACGTTTTGGACGTCTTGTCACGTTCCAACAATGTTTACAATAAACCTGTTTTTGTTTTACGTTTTTTGTTTATTCGTTCATTATCTTGTAGATATTTCGTTAGATGCCTACCCTGCAATCGTTAGGACTAGCTGTTGTATCAACTGAAAGAGTATTCAAGAAGACAATAACACGGCCATGCATCGATCTGAGTGTCTGGGAGCGTTGCAAGGTTGTTGTAACTTGAATGAATGGTCACGTGGTAGGCTGATAGAAAAACTTACTGATGAGTGTACGCCCATATCCGCTTTATGACACGCGTGCCACACTGTTTAACCACACACTCGCAGTCGAGTAGATAGAATCAGCTGGCTTGAAAAGCTTTCCTAACGTCTGTAAAGTATTACTCATACATCCCCCAGTTCTGGTAGGCGGATAAAGCGGTGGTGGCGTTAGGTGTCCGCTGTGTGTGCGAGACCGGAAGAGCAAGAGGACAGCTCCATCGTCAGTAGCATGGGCGTGATAAGCGTGTACTGTAGAGCATAGCGATGCAACAACAGCACGCTCTAGCAGGACAGTAACTTATCGTGCTGAGAAACAAGTTGGTCCGTTTGTTTACGCGCATTCCAGAAAGACCGCCGCCGCATGCCTTGAGGAGGATCCACCAGCTTGGAAGCTCGAAAGCTAAGCGAAAGGTTGAGCTGGGGATGTTGTTGCTGCACAGTGTCGAGGCGTGCTGGTGTGCTGCTGTCTGCTTCTTGACCACATCCATCTACCTGGATAAAGCAACAGAGCTGAAAGGTCTGTAGAGGTCACCTTCTTCAAAGTCGCGTCGTCTTTCTTCTTCTTCTTCTTCTTCCCTCCACAAGCATCGCAACAACGCACAGGGAAGAGTGGGAAGCAGGTCTCTCATTCGCACTGCCATCTGCCATACAACTACACTCTCTTCGCCCTCATCGACATCTCCCGCTGGCCGGCTTCGTTCTACCTCCTCCAGACTACGCTCAGTGACCACCCACCCACCACCATCAAACATCCACCATGGCCCACCAACACGACTCCAACGCTCACATGCGAGCAGCTAGGATGGCTTACAAGATGGTTAAGCGACAGGCTGGTAGGTCCATCTCGACCTTTTGACGTGCGTCGCTCGGTCCGGGCTGACTTCATCATGCTGTGCAGTCGACGACGACGAGACTTCCACGGCCTTGGGACGTGAGTATCAGGACATGCCCATCTACCCACATACACGCACTCTCCAAGCACACTATCGCAATCTGCTCGCCTACCTGCCTGCCCCCTCGTGCTTGTCCGCCGCACTCTGTTTACCTGCTGCGAGGAAGGCCCGCCAGGCGAATGCGACGCGTTGGCCAAGCAAGCGTGCACTTGCATGAAAGCAGGCAACGAAAAGCGAGAGCCTGCAGATTGGATGATGCATTGGAGAGGATGCGAGTGAACGGATTACAGGGCAATCAAGCTGACTTCCTTTCTGCGACAACCCGCCCACAGGCCAACCGCTCACTACAGCTTCAGACGAAGCGACCAGTCTCGCGCCTGTTCGTGGCAGACCTACGAGCGTAGCCACCACTTCAGCCGAAAGCAGTACAACTGCTCGTCGTACAACTGCTCGCTCTTCAGTTGTCACTTCGACAGAGGAGGAAGAAGAGACGACCACTTCGGCCGTACCTGTGCCGCGCACCACTGCATCAAGCACATCTCCATCCTCCTCAAGCACGCGTCTTGCGTCTGTTCGCACTACAGCGTCGAGCACATCTTCGTCCACCACAGCCCCGTTGAGTGCAGGCCGCTCTTCTTCTTCCACTGCCGCTTCCTCCACATCAGGCATTGCCGACTCGACATCAGCAAACGATTCCAACGGATCTGATACCGGTAGCAAAAGCAACGCAGGTACCATAGCAGGTGTTATCGTCGCTGTAGTTGCTGTACTCCTCATTGCAGCTTTCTTCGGCTGGAGATACTGGAAGAAGAAAAAGAATGCAAGACTCGCGAATGGTGGTCTGGGTGAGGGTGATAGTTTCTACCCTTATGCAGGCGGAGCCGCTTCTACCAATGCCAATGATAAGAATGGCAATACTGGATACAATCAACGTATCAATTCGTTTGAAGATCTAGCTTCTAACGCCGCCGCTGCCAATAATGGCGGCAATGGATACAACGGCGAGAAATACGGTCAAAATGGAGGGCAATACGGTACCATGGGCGAAAATGGCAATGAAGAAAAAGCATTCGGAGCAGCAGGAGCAGCAGGATTTGCATCTATGAATCGCCAAAAATCAGCTGAACAAGAAAACTTTGCCGGTAGAGGTTTATCACCTTATAATAGTTTCAACTCTTTCTCTCATTTACCCAATAATGGATTGCAAGGTCTTGGATCTCCTACTTCTCCTCCAATGAATGGTAATAACGGTATGACTGGTGGATATGGTGGAAATGATTCATACCCTCCTACTCCTCAACAACAAGCTCATTATTCTCATCAAGGTTCTATCTTCTCGAATGGCGCTCCTAATGCTGCCATGATGGGTCACCCTACCGACAATGGTTTCAATGGGTTCAATAACAATGACCATCTACCTCAACATCAGGATAGAGCTCTTTCGAACGCTATGGACGCTTATGGATCCCAGAACGGGCTTAGCAACGGTAATGCTGCCGCTTTGGCTGCTGCCGGTGCAGCTGCAGGTGGTCTACTCGCCGCCAACGCCAACAACGGTAGCAATGAAGGGCAACAAGGACCATTCGCTGATCCTGCAACTGAAGGAAAGACCTACATCGTAACTAGAATATTCGAACCTTCTATGCCGGATGAACTAGTCATTTTCCCCGGTGATAGAATCCAAATTGTCGTTCCTTATGACGATGGTTGGTGTTTAGGTTGCAACCTCACTACTTCTGAAAGAGACGGTACACCTCCTACTAGAGGTGTCTTCCCTAGGGATTGCGTCGAGGAATGGACACCTGAATTGGAAGCGATGATGAACGGAACTACCCCTGGCGAAAATGGCACTGCAGGTGGACTTTTGCCCGCCATGGCAGGACAAGAGCAAAGGCCCACTTCAGTAGCTTCTGATATCCCACTCAATAATGGACCATCCAATCTTCAAAGAGCACCAACACTACCACCTCTAGACATGGGCGACAATTCCAGATTCTCAATGTCCTCAGCCAACGCTAAACGAAACTCGCATATCTCGAACAACAACAGACCCGCTTCTCTTATTCCTGGAAATGTCCCTCTACCCGCTTCTATCAAATCACCTGTTTCAGCTAAATCTGTAGCTTTACCTGGTGGCGATGAAGAAGATATCTACGGAGGTGTATCGGACGATGTTACTTCTCCCCTTTCTAGGAACTTTGCTCCTGATATTCAGATCTCATCTAATGAAGGGAATGCTGCGAATAATGATGCAGGAGCTGGAGGAAACAACAAGAGAGAATCAGTACCTCAATTTGGATCGAGTTATCATATTGCAGATTATGCTTCTAGAATAGGTGATGAAGAGGATAATAAAGCATCAGGGTCGCCTTCGGAAGGTGCAAATAAGCGTCTTACGACATTGGAAGAAGAATCTAGTATAGCTGAAGAGTTCCCTTCTACACCAAGAACAATGTCAGCTGCTACAGCATCACCTAGATTCAGTGGTGTACCCCTTTCATCAACAGCTGGTGTCAACAATGGTAGATTATCAGTCGTAGACGTCAATCATAATCGTTTGAGCGTAGGATCTAATCTTAATATGCCTTCAAGTCAAAGTGTTAGAAGCTTGAAGAGAACTTCGAGCTTGATAGCTAGCGAGGACGCGAAAACTTTCTTGGCCTAGAAGTGATGATTGGATTCCTCTCTCTTGATACATATTAGAATACATTCAAAACTACACACATTCTCTTATTTCCAACCCTGTCTCATCTTCGATTATTTTTCTTCTGCCTTTCTTCTTAGCCCTTCTTGCTGCGCAAAACAATGTCGTATAGTAGTGTTTCTTGAGGTGCTTCTCTCGTTCCACTTTATCTATTACCTACCTAGAGCTTTCAACCTTCACTCTTCAAATTGCTTCAGATGAAATCCAACAATCTATTATTCACCAACGTTCCTTCCTTGTTTCATCCTGCCTGCCAACTGATCTGCCGGCCGTGTTGATTTCTATCGGCTTCTGCGGCATTTGCTGCTTGCTTCCTGTCAATTAGTCGTGTCTACCATACTCGATAAAAACAGCAGCAAGTATGCCATTTTGGAGCAAAAAAGGCAAAGAGAAGGCTCGCAATCAGGATGTTCCAGTCGCTACCGCATTCGATATGGCTCCGGCGGAGTACCCGATAACCTCGTTCCAGAACGTGACCGCAGACAGCAAGCTGAATCCGACACGAGAGAGACTGAAAGCACATTGGATGGCAGAAGCTGAGCGGCTGAGAGACAGGATAGCGAAAGTTGAAGAGGCGGAAGGCAAATGCAGTATCGCGCATATGGCGGCTTCTGAAGCTGCAATAGAGGTGGGCTTGTTCTCATAGTATTCCACGATACACCTGCTGATTTGTTGCAAACCAGGCAATTAACATGTGCGTCGAAGTATCAGCAAGAGAAGATAGCGAAGGCGTATCAATGGTTACAGACGAGCAAGATGCGGAAATGCTGAAAAAGTATGATGAAACTGGACTGGCTGTTGTTCCTGATAAGATCACGCGTTCTTCGATGGAAACATTGCTTGTGAGCGAGCCTAGATTCAAACCTATCTTGTTTGGACGCGAATACTGATTGAGGTGGGTCCCTCCACCATCGTTACAATCAGGCTATCCATGCAGATTGTTGCTGTTCTAGAGATCAGATCAAGCGGGACCACGACTATGCTTCCAAATTGACTAAGGAACGCTCTTTCCGAGGTAACAACCCGATTCGCGAAGAATGGAACGGAGGAAGCAGGAGTCAAATAGACGAAAAGATGGACAAGAAGCATCACAAAGAGACTGAAGCAGGACATGACGGTCTGACTAAATACGAAGGACCGCCTGGAATCGATCAAGACGGCGACGGACTGCCTTCCTACAAACAAGCAATGTCGTAGAGCAATTCCCCGCAAGTACAGATAAGACGGACTCGGTGCATATCGTGGTGCAAGCTATCCCCGCTATCTCCTTCTGGTCGTTACCCGCAATCTGCAAAAGGTGATCGAACGGCTTATTGTTGCACAAGTCTGCTATTGTGCAGCTTAGTGGAAGAGGAGACCAGCCTGCTGGAATCGTCTCACTAGAGAACTGCGTCTTGGCTCTAGCTTTCGTCAATGCATCCTTGAAACCATCTCTCTGGCCCTAAGACAGTTTCACAATGAGTGACTTGGACGATCATAAACGCAGCAAACACCAGCGCCAAAACACTCGCTATTATACTATCTGTCCTGCGTTAGAGGCGCAATATGGGGACGTCGTCAATTTGTTTTGCAGCTGTTCATGCTGCGGCCGCTTCCGCGCCATCTGCTGCCATGCTGGCCCTGCATGCCAGAAGACTCGCGTGGTCTTCGTAGATGGTGCATGTCTCGATAATGGCTTTCCAGGAGCCCGCAGCGGCATGGGTATCGCTTTTGGCGACAGAGAACATCAGCAATCCTCACTGCCGATTCATCCGTGTCACGACCCTGATGGGCCACGCACAAATCAACGCGCCGAACTTTTGGCAGCCCATCGCGGTCTCATGTCTCTTCACAATGCGCACATCGAAAGTTTCCTCAAGGAGAGCATAACAGAGAACGATGAGCGAGCTAGTATCTCTGCAGAAGGGCAAATTTGGATAATTGCCATGGACTCTGAATATGTAGTGAAAGGCATTGTTGAATGGATGCCAAAATGGGAGGTGAGCCTAACTGAATACTTGATACTGTGCGCAGCGTTGGCTCTCAGCATACTGACGTGAGACTGTCGAAACCTGCTTGGAATTCACCCTCAATCGATCCGAATAGGCACGAAACTGGCGCACCACAGCTGGAAATACACCAATGCACCTCGATCTATTCCAAAAGCTCATGTTCTTCGTAGATGAATGCGAAGAAGCTTTCGATGTCCAAATCAAATTCAGGTGGCTACCCCGCGAGGAGAATAAACTTGCAGATTCGCTTGCGAAACAAGGTGCCAACAGAGCAAGGCCCGGTCTTTGGTAACTAGAGCTAGCCGCAGTCTTTTCAAGTGTAGATGTATAAGTGCACATATGAAGGTATATGTGTCGCCGCTGTCAGTATCCGCAGTGAAGTTATGTCAGTAGATACGCCTGACAGTCAGTCTTGTCGGTCATCTCAGTATATACGCGTGACAGTTAGTCTAGTCGGTAGAGGGTACACACTATCTCGGTAGGATAGGGTTTGAGATGAGCATTTTCGTATCCTACTTATTATTGACAGGGAGTATTCTTCAGTAGCATACGAACCGCACATCTGCCTCTCTACAACGCTTCGCGCGATAATCCTCTCGTCCGGCAGACAGCCTTTTTTATAAGACACCGCGCTGCTTCGCCTCTCTCCATAACAACAGCACCCGACGGCTCGCCCCTACTCACTGGGATACTAGATCTGCTTGCAGTCTGCCTTGAGACCATGCAATCATACACAACGCGTATCTTCACACTCTTTCGGAAGCAGACTACAAAACATACCATGTTCGACCTGCCACCGCCACCTGCCTCTACATCCCAGATGCGAGATGAACCAACGCAGACTGCTCGACCTAACCGTATCTTCACTTGTCCTTGGCCATCAGCTCAGCGTTCTATATGGAGCGAGCTTCGGCAATGGCCGTTCGAGAGGTCAACTCCTGGCGAAGATTCTGACGAGCGTGAGTTGTAAAAACAGCCTTTTTTGTGAACAGTGACAATGCTTGTAGATTGACAAACTTTGGGACGTAGCTATCTCTGTCATCAAACCCTATTTCATCAGCACGCCTCAGGATGGTACCCTCCCTGAAAAGGGTGCCCGTCACAGGCAATTTGCAGATGATGGTAGCTTACAAGCAACTTGGCTAGGTCATGCAGTGGATTTCTCTTTCTTACACTCTCAAAATGATCCTTCTGAATTTGAACGTCCGTAACAGACTGTTCTTGTCCAATTTGGAAGTGCTCTCGATGTAGCCACAACGAGTGAGATTAATGTGCTCTTTGATCCAGTGTTCAGCCATCGAGCGTCACCGTTCAGTAGCGTAGGGTAGGTCGCATCAGACTATATCAGCTTCGTGGCCAAGCACGCCGACATTTCACTTTACTACCCTGACCTTATCAGACCGAAGCGCCGTTTACCAGTTCCATGCAGCGTGTCCAGCTTGCCTACGATACATGCTGTTTGCGTATCACACAATCAGTGAGTTGGGCCCGCTAAGAGACTCGGGAATTATTCTCAACTGAACTGGACTTTTGGCAAACGTGTACTAGCTATGATCATCTTGATGTTCATACAATCAGAAAATTAGTTGAGCACGACACCGCTAAAGCAACGCTTTATTTCGTGCCATTAGGTGAGTTAGGAGAACGATTATACTCGGTCGAGCTGATAGCTGATATTTGTTGCTCGAAAGGCTGTGGCAAGGTACTCCTTGAAGCGGGTGTATCACTTCAGCAGATAAGAGAGAAGAATTGGTGGGAGAACGAGGATTTGCACTTCGGGACGGAGAGAGTCATCAAAATCACCTGCACGCCTGCACAGCACAACAGCAGTGAGGTTTGACAAATGTCTTAGTAGTTGCGCCGCTTATCCTGACTCTTTCAATGACTTGTGTGAACCCCAGGTCGACTGCTGATAGATCTTAACAAGACGCTGTGGTCTAGTTGGGTAGTGCAGCATGAAGAGGCTTTGGCTCCTATGACACCTTTCGTACACGATGACTTGAAAGATGGAGGCAGTCCTGGCATAGTATCTGAGCGACATGTGAAGGTATCGAGCGTGTTTCACGGAGGGTAAGTCGCCAAATCTGGTTTCGCCACCGTCCTGAAGAGCGGTAGCCTGATGAGTTTTACTACTTATTTCCTCGTTCAGAGACACTGGATATCGTCATTCAAACAATGGACCCGTCTGCCCTGTATTCAGCGAAATCGGCCAGATATTTGGGCCAATTGATTTGGCTTTTATTCCAGTTTGGCGTGGTGGCTTACTGTCCAGGCTAAACAAGCTTGGCTTAAGAGTAGGTCGTCATTTCAGTTAAGACCACAATGTATAATCCGACCGACCATCCTCCTTTTCTCCTCACAAAAGGTTAAGCCAGAGGCATGGACTAGGAAAAACCATCTCACTCCTGAAGATGCAGTTGATGTGCACCGAGACATCCGAGCCCGTACAAGTATAGCGATACATCATTCTACATTCGTTGGAGATGAGGAAGCTCTATGGTCTATTCGGCTTCTACAGAAAGCGTGTGAGACATCAGACGGTGTCCGCTTCAGGCGTCTCAGCGCAGAGAAGAGAGATGGAACCGGAGAAATCGGGGAGTTCGTCGTACTTGATGTTGGGGGGAGTTTAGTTGTGTAAGCAAAGGATCAGTGTTACAGTGCAAGACGTGATTGGCACATTCAGCTTGCATTGTCAGTACTAGTACCGTAGATGGACATCTCGATGATCGAGGCGCTCGGACAAATGTGCAAATTTATAGGTCGAAGCAATGAGGCATGATCATTAATTCCTGCAATGCAAGGCCTGCGTTGTCGACACACATGATGCAGCCATCTTGCTACTCTCACCATGACTCGCTTGAATGTATCCAATTCTGATATAATTCTTGCTTTACAAATTCAGATTTATCATCAACGGTAACGTTGCTTCGGAAGTGCGCACGCATGCCCGCTCCGTCGGCGCTGTAGGACCGAAGAGCTATAGCGGGCTTTGCTCTTCTCCATCCTCTTCTCTTCAGCCTCACAGTCACCTTCATACAGCATAGCTTGAACTCGCATACTTCTCGAGCTTGTATACCGCTTCACCACAGATCCTGCTTACAAGCCATAACTGCCGAAAACTCTAGATCTGGTGGCAATCAACAAAGCTGGTACAGAATGCGGTCGACTTCTACTTCGAACAGCAGCAAGATGGGCAGAAGCATGCAGGCTACATGGCTAGGCGAGACTGTTCGTATATCTTTCACTCTTTCAGTACTGCCCTACCGTGCCACAAGTCTGACGCGTTTGCTGCTGGTCAAGACTGCCCTTGTCCAATTATTCGTGGGCGTCTCGGCACAAACCCGTAAAAACGAACAAGGCATTAAATCGTTCAAAAGGCCTGCGGATACTATCAATGTGCTGTTCAACCCTTCGAGACGAGCTCAGAGGGCTGTCCCGTCGTCGTTGCTGTCTTGCGGCCGGTAGGTGTTTTTGCCCAAGCCGGCCATGCCAAAAACAAATTTGGACTGATCATCCACTGTATTGCAGATTCAGAGCAAGCAGCAAAGTATCGGCGCTTGGTGGATCTATCAGAAATCTAGATGACCTACCTGAGATTCATTACGTCCTCCTATCGCATACAGAGTAAGTCGGTCAAGCATCTAGTGGCTTGTAAGTCTTCACGTGACTCGTGCTTACACATCCTCGGCTACACATCATTTCGTAGATTGGAAGAACTTGACACTGTCACACTGCTAGGATTGCATAAACGTGACTCGACGACATTCATCGTTGCTTCAGGTGAGTCGTGATTCGCTTGGAAATGAGACACGCCATCTGGACAATGAGAAAATATTGACAATATGACCTATATATCTGGTATTCATAGGTGCATCCCACAATCTCGTCAAAGCAGGCATTCCATCACGCCAGATTATCGAACTCAGCTCTTTCAAAGATGAAGTCATCTCACACAGTGCTACCAGAAGCTTGCGCGTCACGTTAGTCCCTGCCATCGCGGACAAGGGAGTACCTTCTTCTTCGAAGCATGCGGCTTCAAGAGTATCGCATTGGATCGTTCAGCACGAGAATACTCCTTCTGAGAAAGTGCCGGCGGAAGATGGTACCAAGTCGACAGTACTTTTCGTTGCGTGAGTTTCTGACGTCTTTACAAGCCATTGCCTACTGCCAGTGCTGGTTCACTATAAGAGTAGTGTGCTAACTTCAATGATGGTGATTTGTAGAAGCTCAAGCCGTAAGGCGCATCCTCGCGGGCAGTCGGATACATCCGTCAACGAATTATGGAAAGATGTACAAAGTCGCTATGGACCGCTAGATCTCGCTTTTATCCCAGTCTGGGCAGGGAAACCAGAGGCAACCAGCTTCTTCAAGAAGGTAAGGGCTATTGCCATTCTTGCTCAGTCACCTTGACGCTGGTCTAAGTCTGGCAATCTCGTGCGAATAGCTCTTCTCAAGCAAGGCAGCAAATCAGATACAAGACTATTCACCTGTGGAAGCTGCGGATGTACACCAATCATTGCGAAGCAGTTTAAGCATCGCAATGATACACGGTCTCAAAGCACGTACTACAGGGTCCCCATTCGACGATGATCACGAAGACGAGGATCCCGCAAGTTCAATCAAAACACCACAAGCACTTCAAGCTATCACACAATTGAAATCAGCTTGTGATAGAACAGAGAGGAGAAGCGTTGAATTTAGGAGAGGTCAGGGGAGTATTAAACGAAAGAATAGAAATGGTAAAAGTGGGAAAAGTACTTTTGCTGTTTTGAGTGAGGGTCAGAGTGTCTCGTTGTGAGGTGGTCTCCGTCCATCAAATACCAAGAGGATCAGGGAAAGGGTCAATTGCGGATAGGATACCGTAGTCTTTATAACGCATTTCGATATCAATCCGGAATTACGACGCACGTGTTTATCTTTCCATTTTCTGTGAACAAGTTTGGAAGTACAGTAGCAAGCACTCGCGCGTAGTGTACAGCGCCTAATTGTAACAATAAGTACACCACACTCCTAGTAATACAAAGACAGTGCCAATCATGAACCGTTCTCGTTGAGGTCGCTTAACTCCGACGCCTAACACCTGCAGGTCGCGCTTGGCCGAGCGCTGACACAGCTGCGACTGTCATCTGGAGGCCAACTCAAGAGCAGGACGAAGAGGGAGGAGAAGCAAAGAGAAGAGGGCTGCGGTGGACACTCGCTCCTAGTACAGACAGCGAGCATATCGACGGCCTGTCGTGTTCAGTGTCCGGGTCTCATAGCCACTCCGCGTCAAACAGCCAGCCAGCCCGCCCAAGCAGCGATTTCCCTTCGGATAAGGAAGGATCGCACTCCATATAGCATATAGCAAGTGAAGGAGCTGCATGTGCACGCGCATACGGCACAGACATATCTCGAGTGTTTAAGTGTAGAGCAGGCTATTGCCGTCTCATAGCTCTACCCAGGCTGCCGGAGCAGGCATTATCGAGCAGCGAAGCGAGAGAAGACGAACGAAGCAGGGAAGAATTTGGACTTGCAGGAGACTTCTGGCACTACAAGGACTACCGTAGTATACAGGCAGACCAGCCATGCCCATCTTCGGGACGGGCTCGACCCCTGCAAAGGTCGAGCGAGACAAAGATGTCGAAGTTACGCCAAAGACGATGAAGAAACGCGGACAGGGCAATTCATGGACCCGATTCTGGAAGAAAGGTAGGTCTCGTTGTCGTCTCTGTGCGGACACACGTTAGCTGGAGTGCGATGCTTTCGTGTGTCTGCCGGCCCAACACGTCTCCAACGTGCATCCATGCGATGCCCGAAACACCTGCAAATTGCTGACAGGCGACTCTCACGTATCTGCACACACTTTCGTCTGCAACCTGCGCAACAGTCAATTCATTCGACGCACTCACATGGTTCGAGCCAAATAGACCCCCTCCAGTGCCGCGCGACGTGTACATCGACCTTCCCTTACCACCTACAATATGGGCGCCGACCGCAAAGGGAAAGAAGCAGCTCAAAGCTGGCGCCTCAGAGGCAGAGATCGATAGGAAAGTCGGAAAGCAGGCGCTACAAGCGTATCAGTATCCAAGTAATCAGGTGGGGCACTGTATTCGTCTCCATGTCTCGGATCGTATAGGTTGACTGACTCTCTCCACTAAATGTCTGCGGCCACATCTAGGTTCTCACCTCGAAATACAACGTCGTCACGTTCCTACCCAAGAATCTCCTCGAGCAATTCCGTAGAATAGCCAATATCTTTTTCCTCGTACTCGTCATCTTGCAATTCTTCCCGACTTTCTCACAAGTCTCACCAGCTCTATCTGCACTGCCGTTACTTGTAGTTCTCGCGATCACAGCTCTTAAAGATGGATATGAAGACGTCAAAAGACATCAATCTGATAGATTTATCAATAACCTCGGCTGCCATGTCTTGGCTGGCCCCAATGTTACCAATCCCAATCTTACTATCCCGAAAGCTAGAGGCGTTAGTATGAGATGGCTAGGTGACTTATTTCCCTGGTTAGGCTCCCTTCCATTCATCGGCAAGAGAGAAACGGCACGTAAAGCAGCTAAAGAAAGTGAAAGAGCGGCTGCTCAACAGCGACATGATGAGAACGGGGAAGATGCACCCGATGATTTCGATGCTGCTGAGAGAGCTTCGCTTGTCGGTCCCAAGTCACATTGGTGGGGCAGACGAAAGAGAGCTGTCTCTGTACGAAGCAAGAAAAGCTCCTCCGGTAACGAAAAGGAGAAACGTGCACGAGGTGGTACGATCGGGTCAGATGGCGTTTCACAGCCAAAGGGAGTGCAAAGAGTGGAGACATTCTTCACGGATGACGATCAGCACGACGCTGCACATTCTAGGCAAGCTACAGATTCTGCAACTCATCGTCCTACAACCGCCGATGGCAATGGAGCTGCTCTAAAAACTGGATCTGCCGAAGTCGCATCATCGCCTGATAGAGCACACTGGAAGAAAACAAGATGGGAAGATGTCAAAGTAGGAGACTTTGTTCGTTTAAGGGATAATGATTCCATTCCAGCAGATATCATTATCTGCGCAACATCCGAAGACGAGAATGTCTGCTATTTGGAAACCAAGAATCTTGATGGAGAAACAAATCTAAAAGTCAGAGAAGCAGTTCCAGAATTGACACACATTAGAAATGCAAAAACAGCTGCAGAAGCCAAATTCATCATTAAATCTGAAGCTCCTGATGTTAACATGTTCAAATACAATGCGGCTATCGAATTACATGATGGTCAATTAGGAAAAGATGGTCACCCTCTGATATCACCTGTCAATCTTCAAACGGTACTCCTAAGAGGATGCGTTCTTAGAAACACGGAATGGGTCATCGGCGTCGTGGTTTTCACTGGTATAGATACAAAGATCGTTATGAACTCTGGTGGCACACCTTCAAAAAGAGGTCGTGTTGAACGCCTCATGAATCCTATGGTGTCAGTTGTTTCTTCCCTTGATTTCGTATGCGAAACGAAAACTGATAATTGAAGCTTTCCAAACTTAGTTTCCTGAATCTTGGTCTACTCGCTTTGATGTGCATCATGTGCGCAATTGGTGACCATATTTTAGAGAAACGCTACTACCCGCAAAATGCCTACTGGCTTTACGGTGCAAACACGAAAGGCGATAATCCAAACATCAATGGTCTTATTTCCTTCGCAAACGCAATGATCACTTTCCAGAATATCGTCCCTATCTCACTTTATATCTCTATCGAATTCGTTCGAACTGTACAAGCGCTCTATATTTGGGGTGATGATGAGATCAAATATATGCTCACTGGGAGAAGAACTATTGCTCGAAGTTGGAATCTATCGGATGATCTAGGTCAAATCGAATACATATTCTCGGATAAAACTGGTACACTCACCCAGAACTCTATGCAATTTAGACATTGTACCATTGGAGGAATAGAATACAAGGGAGACGATATACTACCTGACAACACTGTCATTCCGGAAGCGAATAAAAAAGCACCTGGAGCAGGGGCAGCTGTAGAACAATCACAACGTCAAGATGATCTCGAAAATCAAGAATCTGTGTATCGCTCGACTTCCTCTTCCTCTGGCGATGAAACACGAGTTGGCAAAACCACTACTGCCGGTGATGATGAGACCAAACAGACCAAGTTGCCGGCAGAGGTCGTTGCGCCTTTCCATGACTCTGCTATCGATCGCGCGATTGCAGCAGGAGGTGCACAAGCTGAACGCATCAACATGTTTTTCCATAATCTCGGTTTATGCCATACTGTTCTCGCTGCAGAAGATGGAGAGGGTCTCATTGAATACAAAGCTCAGTCACCTGACGAGGCTGCCCTTGTGCAAGCCGCTGCAGATGTCGGATTTGTCTTCCGAGGCCGCGACAGAGAAATTCTCAAGCTTCAAATTCCAGGCTCAGATAGCATCAAGAAATTTGAACTTTTGCAGACTCTGGAATTCTCCAGTGCTAGGAAGAGAATGAGCGTCCTTCTTAGACCCCTTGATAGTGACGATAAACGTATTATTCTATTCGCAAAGGGCGCAGATAATGTCATTTTCGAACGACTTGTGCCAGGCGACGACGAATTTAAGAAGAAGACGGATACTCATCTCGAAGATTTTGCTAGTGAAGGTAAGCCGCGCTACACCTTTATACCTTCGTCATCTGAGAAGCTAACACATGGTCTACAACAGGCTTGCGTACACTCACCTTGGCTTACAAGTATCTTCAAGAAGAAGATTATGAAGCCTGGTCGAGGAAATTCCATGCCGCGACCGTACTTATCGATGGTCGAGATGATGCAATTGAGAAAGTCTCTGCTGAAATCGAAGGCGATCTTCATCTGCTCGGCGCGACTGCTATCGAAGACAAGCTCCAAGATGGCGTACCAGAGGCAATTGCGGATTTAAAGCGGGCGGGTATCAAGGTAAGTCTGAAGCACAATTCTGCCTCCTGCTGATTGCAAGCTAAAGCCTCCGTTTTGGTAGGTCTGGGTTGCGACAGGAGACAAGCTTGAAACTGCCATCGCGATCGGTATGAGCTCGAACCTTCTAGCGCGAGACATGAATCTTATAATCGTCCGCGGTGGGGAATATGGAACACCAAAATCGACATACGATCAAATCAAGAGTGCGCTTGTCAATTTCTTCGATGCTCAAAATGAAGTCGAAAATGCCGTTTATCAACCTCCTGGCCTGGAGCGGACGAAAAGCCGGCCTAGTCTACACTTGCGAAGAACTTCCAGTCGAAGAAACAGAAACTCCCTGCATAGAAGAAACTCGTTCGCTTCTGGCATGTCAGAGTTCATTGATGAGGACAACGGCAGAAAGCCTGGCGGTTTCGGCCTCGTCATTGATGGTTCATCGCTGCAACACGCTTTTGCAGAAGACTTCACCAAGGAACTCCTTTTAGATCTGGCGACTCGATGCAAGGCTGTTATCTGCTGCCGTGTCTCACCTTTGCAAAAGGCTTTGATCGTCAAGCTTGTTAAGGAGGGCCTGGGTGCAATGTGCTTGGCTATTGGCGATGGTGCAAACGATGTCTCGATGATTCAAGCTGCCGACGTTGGTGTCGGTGTTGCGGGTGAAGAAGGTCTTCAAGCTGTCAACTCCTCCGATTATGCTATCGCACAATTCCGCTTCCTCTGCCGATTGCTTTTCATTCACGGTCACTGGTCTTATATGAGGAATTCAGAGTGAGCGATAGCCATCAGCTTGGTCATTTCGCCCTTTCCTGTAAAATCCTAACACCTTTTGGTTTCTCCCACAGAATGATCTGTAATTTCTTTTACAAGGAAATTATCGGTATCGGCATCCTTTTCTTCTTCCAATTCTACTGCGCCTTTTCTACGACTACAGTCTACGAATACACTCTCCTACTCTTTTGGAATGTGTTCTGGACGTTGCTGCCGGTATTAGCAATGGGCATCTTCGACCGTACCATGGACCAGCACGTTATAATGCAAGTTCCCGAAGTCTATCGCTACGGCATTGAAAACAAGTGGTTCGGCCTCAAGCGATTCTGCATCTACATGATAGACGGCATCTACGCTTCGGGAGTCTGCTACTTCTTCCTTCTTTATGCCTACGATACGACAACAGCCCGATCAGATGGATACGAGGTATACATCTACGAATTCTCAACTGTCATGTGTATCATTGCGGTCATCAACGCCAACGTCTATAATGGACTGAACACGCACGCCTGGAATTGGTGGGTATTGGCCAGCATCCTGGTCGGCCCGGTCCTCATTCTATGCTACACTGCGGTGTACGCTGCTATCAAACCCGGCTGGATCTGGACAACCTTTTATGGTCTCAACTACTTCCTTTGGAGCTCTGCATATTTCTGGTTTGGAATGCTGTTCTGCTTCTTCGTCTCTCTTTTACCGAAATACTTTATGCGCTACTGGAATTCCCTCTATCGCGCTACCGATATCGACATCCTGGCATACGTCTCAAAGGTGGATCCAAATCACGACTTTGCAAACGATCCAATGCTACCGGCTGCTCGTGAACGTCAAAAGTATGTGTCCCACGACGATTATCCGCCAACGGGGCACAATGGTCTGCCCATGCAGACTCTGGCTCAACAAGGTCGTCGAATGACCGATATGTCTACTGGACTTGTACCCGTATCAAGCAGAGGCTTCGCTTTTGACGAGGACCCGTATCCACGTCGATCAACCAACAGTCGCCCAACCTCGTTAGCTGGCTTGGATGCAGCTCCCAGAAGAAAGCGATCGCACAGCATCAAACTTGGTCCTGTCCAACTTACGATGCCAAGTATGCGAAGTCCAAGCACATTGCGTCGCAAGAAGCATTCGAACACCATCTCGACACTGCCAGAACAGACAGAGTCTGATTCACCCCGTGCAGATCGCACGAGGCTCGAGACAGGCGATACATCGCGGCAAACTCCTTCTCGAAGTTATGCATCTCCGTTGTCTACGGGCACGCATACAGGCAGCCCACTCAGATCCCCGCGGTCGGGTGCAACACCGGCTCAACAAGAGGTTCAGCAATATCAAAATACCTCGCCTGTGAGCTTCTCACCCGCAATGAGGCAGCTGTCAGTGGATCCTCCCACAGATGAGAGCCTTCTCTCACATCGTGGCAGCGATGACCCTTTCTCATCTCAGAATGCTTCAACGACTCCACACATGTACATTAATGAATCAAGATGAATTGCATTCCCAGCCTAGCTTGCATCAAACTTTTCACATATCAAAATAAGGGCGGGTTCGTGCTACATGAGATATGTAAAATAATTCTATCCCTTCCTTCTTACAACTTAGACTCTCATTTACCCGAATATTTCCACTTGTCCACATATAGCCGCATTCGAAAGACAATATGTAATGTTGTATCATCGTAATACTGCAATCGGTGAGCCAGTTGGCGTGCAGTCCAACTTGTTAGCGCGTGCACCGGTATCCGCTCTTGAAGTATTTGGTACCCAATTCCGGAGAACATTGCTTGCCAGCTCGAGATGGGAGCTAACAGCATCATAGATCGATTCGGGCAGATGCTTCCAAGGAATCGGTAATATAAACTACCTGACAGGCCCTTCAAATTAGGAACCTGACAAGAACCCGCCGCATCGGTGCGCATTCTCGAAGTCTGTAGGTCGTTGCATACCCAATATAATTTTCTATCTATCTGGCATTTTCCTCCCACCAGACCTTGGCGACTTCGTAGACGAACTCAACCTGTTTAGGCGTTTGTACCATGGTAGTACGTTGATCTCTGAGGTTGTCGATGGTAGCCATGACAAAGTCAAACTTGTTTGTTTCACCATGTGATGTGTTTGTAGTATTAAATTGCTGCTTGTCGTCCTTGTGCAGGAAAGAGGGGAGAAGACCACCTGATCGATGTGTCGCGCGAGTACTAGAAGTTGCAGATGATGGAGGGGGTAAAGGCCCCAAAGGTGACTTTTGAGCGCACTTTTCTAGAGCTGAGATACTGCTGTAACTTGATTGCTTAATTTCCTCCAGCAGTCTAGCCAACCAGGCTATTGCGATGAAAGATCCAGTTCGGCCGACACCAGCAGAACAATGCGTGACGAGCGTACCAGGTGCTCCATCCTGCCCGGTGAATTTTAGAAGCGAATCGATGTGTTCCAGGAGTTGCAGAACCTCGTGAGGTGAGTCTGGCACGCCGTGGTCTTGCCATCCCAAATATTCGACTTGATAAATCGTGACCTCGGCTTTATTACTAGCTAGAAGTAGCTCGTTCGTTCTCCACCCTCTATGCTGCTTTTCATCCTGTTCGGATGAAGGTTTGGAGGAAACGAAAGTGACGGCTATGGGGGATAGAGGACCTTGTTGCCATCTCACTTCCGGCCGTTGGTAATTCGAGACGGGTTGCTCGACAAGGCTTGGGATGTATTGTTCGAACTCGATGCTTTGTCCGACAGAGTCTGGCCAGTATCTTGCTGACTTCTGACGACCGCTCTCCCGGCATGCTGTTAGCATCAATATGACCTTAGGTGGCGATTTTGGCAAGATGGTACTTGCAGCATCTCTTGGAGCTTGCAGGAACAGTGACAGAAAGTCGTGAACAGTTTCATCTGTTGGAGCCTGACTTGCTATCCAGTGACGTGGGGAAGAGACGGGCTCCTTTATCCAGCTTGCATTAATGTATGACTGTTCTGCTGGACGCTGCCCCAGCACCACGCGTGTCGCATCGTATGGGACAATGTCAGAATATCTAATGAATCAGGAAAGGAGCACAGGATCGTTAGTATTCCGGCTGGCCAGCCGCGTGTCTGCTGTGCATACATACCGATTGCGCATTGTGTTCAGCTCATACATTGCATGATTAGCTTTGAAAGCGTTACGAGCCTCTTGAGATAAAACATTGAAAGGGATCTTTGCCAGCTTCTTTGGGTCACTGAAGGCAACTGTCTGCCTCTGAGCTTCCCTTCGTGACAGGATCTCTTGTACTTGGGATCTATATGGTGCCGAAGCTTGAAAGGCGGCGAGCGGCGCGGGTAGACTATGGGATGCCATCTCAGCGGTACATCGAGGAGCAGAGTGCGAGAACGCTGCAAGACTGGCAGGTATAACACCACAACAGGATGCTGGAGTCGTGTAGAGCAAAGCGCCGTATGCATGGAGGTGATCGGGAAGATGGAGGAGCTCGAAGGCACTTTCCTGCCTTTTCTTTGTCTTCCAACAACCTTGTGCACTGAAACTCGACACCTTCAAGATGATCATTCGGATACGAAACTAACCTCATTACCAGCTTAGTTCCCACCACTCCGTCCTCGCGCTTGCCTGCGGTACCACCATGTTCGGAGAATCGACGTCCGAGTCACCTAGACAGCCTTCCGTAAGCTGAGTGCACTTATTCATATGGTTTGCATCAGCTGACAGCACAGTATGGCATCCTGACAGCCCTGGGACTCGCGTCTTCTGACGCCCACTGGCGACAAGACTCCAGCTATCAACGCCACAGCCGGCGGCGGCTGTCAGCACCACTCGCTGATCCCAGAAGAAGACCTTTCCGGCCACATCGAGTACAAGCTTCGCCTCCCAGCACATCCGAGTATTGACAGGCTCGCACGTCTCACTTCTCAGCTCAAATGGCGACTTCTCGAAGGCGGCGGCGTAAGGCTATCGTCCTTGAAAATGACTCGAGAACAGCTTTCATTGACTCATTCTTCCCCTGTGTTTGGACCTTTTCATACCGCTTGATCACGACTGATAGGAAGCAATATACGAACTTGGAGTCTGTGATAATGGGCTACTGCTCGGAATGAGCGTCGAGGAGATCGACGCCTCGATAAACACCTTACATCGAATGGCAGATGGGTTAGGAGCTACAGTCAAGATCGTCCGCCGCATGCAAGTATCAGCTGAAGGTGTCAAGGAAGTTCCGATAGACCAAGTTCCTCCAATACAGCATCGTCCGCTATTATTTACAATGCCTGATACCGAACTGCGGATATCGCGTCCTCCTGCTTATATCAACAAGAGAAGACTAACCAAGAAAGACAGACGTACACTCAAACGCGAGCGCGAACACTGGCTAGAGTATCAGAAACTCGATTCACCTAATGTTGAAGCGAATGCAGGGACTTCCTTGACTTCCGATGACGAAAAGTCACCTGCTTCCGGCACAGCTTTACCCCCATCCTGGACTTCGACTCCATCATACACTTCCACTACACCGCCAGCAAATGAGATTCCAGGCCTGTCCCATTCGCCCTCTCCGCCTTCTTCGACGTCAAGCAGCCACCAATGCATCACTCAAACGACCGCAAGCATCTCCATACCCGAACGGGATCAATCGCAATCACCGCTCTCCTCATCGGCTGTATCCATGCACATCGGAAGCTCAACAAGCACTGGCGGCAGTAGAACACCCGATAAGCCACTACCTATCGAATTTAGCGAGACGGAGCAAGCTCAATATGCTCTTCGACGACGTATTCGGAAAGAATGGAAGAGAGAGAAGCAGCATCAGAAGGAATTGGAGCGATCTCGGCACCTATCAAACTCGCACTACTCAAGAAAGACGAAGAGCTCTCATGGCTTGCCGACTAATAAGCTCACCCCTTACGATAAGTATCTCGATGGCTTAGCAGCTTTGTTCGGGGACATCGCGCTAGTCGAGACAGATGCGCCTGCTAGTGTAGTACAGGCGTCTGGAATAACAGCCTGCATTCAAATTGGAGGAGAAATTGACCTCGGGAACTCCTACGCGAGCAATAAAGAAAGCATTTCAGGCCGGAAGAGATCAGGTTCTGCCTTTTCGCCAACTTCTTCACCACTCTCTGGTGTCCTGACACCAGCAGTAGCAATAACAATGGCTAGTGCTTCAAAGTCTAGGATCCAACCTACCGGCATTGACTTGTCCCACAGAAAGCACAACCCTTCTGCAAGACGTGTCAAGCCAACTTTGCCAACGTCATCGGCTGAAGAAGGCCGATACGCAGTTGAGTGCATCATCAATATGCCAGCGGCTTTAGCATCGCAGGAACATACAGACGATGAAAGTGCTCTAGGTCGTAACGCTGAAGCATCGGTCAATACCCACGACGAGAGCTTCCGCCCAAAGCACAGTTGTCAAGAAGTGAGCGGAGATCAGGTTGGCAGGGTACTAGACAAGCCTGCATTACATGTCACTTGTCAGAAGCACAAGGTTAGCAGAACAGCACGCTCAGCGCGTGAGCGAAATCAGCTACAGAGCTTTATCGACTTTGAGACGGTCTGGGATGAGCTTGAAATGGATATTTGAGTCCTTTGCAGAAGGAAGTGTGTTTGCAGTAGAAATGTTCGTTCATAGCAGCATTGACTCTTGTATCTTATAGTCTGTATCTGTTCTCTACGATTCCCTTGTCTCAGCTGTCACATCCTATGGACATGTAGCATACTGTCGGCAATCGGATCATATTTCGCGATCCCAAACCACAATGAGCATCCCTGATGTAAATAAGTTCGCTAGGACTGCTACACGAGTGGGACAGAACAAAGAAACAGAAAAACATGACGTGTAAATGCCTGGCAATAATCGATTTACTGCAATAAGAAATCTCGGTACTGAGAAGGTCAAAGTTTATCGTCAGTAAATTACCTAGTTGACTCTTTTCAGACATGGTGGGCTGCCTGTTACTTACATGCTTTTGACTGTTGTGAACCATTCCCACTTTCAAAGCATGCCTGTCCCACTTTCGTTGTTGAGAAACAAGTTTTGTATCTCTCTTTGCGTGTCTTGCTTCTCCTGCATTGCGAGCGACCACCATTTCTAGACTGGAACCATCCTTGCGTGGTACAAGCGCTGAATGATGCTCTTCGCGACGTGCTGCTTTCGCTGTCATGGCTGCTGCGATGCGGGCTATCTTGTCCCGGGGTTCTGCAACATCTAGGTATGCTGTTTTTGAGGGTGATTGTCAGCAAGCGTCCGAATATTAAGCAGACAGGCAAAACAACCGGAAACTTACGCATAACGTTGGCTTTGTAGATGCCCTTCAATGCTCTATGACCTATGCGCGCGCCCGAAGGTAGGACCAATTCATACTCGCTCTCGCCTTGTTGTAAGCGAGTCTCAAGTTGATCGTCGCCTTGCGTGCGTGTCTTCTTGCGGATAGCAGAGTAATCCATGACGACTTCATCGGTTTCATCGATGTCTGAACCATCCTCATCCTCCCACTCGGCGGCGGTACCAGCTTCAACTTCCATTTCCTCGTCATCACTGCCAGCGGCTCCCCATGTGCTTCTGAAATCGTAATGATCAGAGTATTCTAGTCTTTGATCGTCTGTGTCCCAGGGTATGCGGCAATGTATCTTGTCGACCATATGCTTGCGAACAGCATGTAAACCACGATGGGCTCGCTTGACCAGCTCGGCATCACTTTCTGCGCCTTTAACGAATCCTCCGAAACCATGACCGCAGAATATGCAGATGTTTCCTAAAGCAATGTCTTCACCTAATTGCTGGAGTAGACCAGGGATGTCGACGCAGTATTGCGCATCTGGAATATAAAAGGCATGGTTGTTCGCCATGTGCTTGAGGTTGATCTCAAGCGAGTCGAAGGATCGGGGGCAGAAAAGGCAGGAGTTGGGTTCGATTTGAGGCATGGTGGCTTGCGCTTTCGAAGTGGATGCAGTCATTTCGGTGTCTTCGGCTGATGGTGCTGCTGCTGATGATGATGTCGCAGCATCGAGTGGCGACTCTGCAACCGCTTGAGCAGCATCATCTCCATCCGCAACGACCTCATCAGAAGATTCGCCAGAAGGAGTCTTGCCCATCAAATCCTCCACAGACATGTTCTTGACTGCTTTGAGTACATTCTCCCTATGCTTCTTGCTGTTCAAATGATCATCATACGCATTCTTCGAGTTGAATTTCTTGACGCAGGCTTTGCACGACTGCTTTTGCGCTTCTTGCTCGATTGTGAGCTGGTGCTGACGCTGTGCGATCTTCTCATTGAATACTTCGGCTGTGATGGGTTGCAGATCTGCTACCTTGCGCTTCGCATTGTAGCGGTGGAGGTCGCTCTTGGTGAAATGCTCTCGCTGGAGCGCTGCACTCTGGAACTGTAGCTGACAAGTAACGCAGGTAAAGCCGAACTCTGCAGCTTCGGACATCTTGACAGGTGGTGCGGTTGACGAGATTGGTGTAGATACAAGCAGGCTGAATATTCCTGCTGAATTGGATTGACCCAAGGTCAAGCAAGAACGCGGACTATAGAGCTGTGCCATTTGGCATATTTGAAAGCAACCGCCGCCACCCGCTGACAAAGCAGGACGACTCTGTTTCTACATTGTGCAGAAGGAAGTCACAGTGAAGCAAATCTGTCGATAGTCACGGTGAGACAATAATTCAAATTGTTGCAGCAGAATGCAATTACTTTACACGGTTGACCTATTGGATTGGCGCTGCGCACAAGAATTAAAGCTAGATGCTATGCTCATGATATGACAAGTAACATGCGAACTCTGCTTACTAGAACACAACTGTCATCATCGAATTTTGTTGAGCTCCTGTATGTTTTTCTCTGTCGCATAAGTATTCTGCACGCTCAAAGTCCATCTGAGGTCTGAAAGATAATCGGGAAGCTTGCCTACAGGTGCGCTCGAAGGTCGACTGGATGCATTATGCCCACTGCAGAGCAGGCCACGCTGTGGGCAGGTAGGCGTCTAAGAATAAGGCATGCTACAAGGCCGCACAGTGCAAGACAGCGTCAGGTCAGACACTCGGTATCCTAAATCGTTAAACATGACTAGGTTGGCTGCAGGAAGTGAGTGGTGCGCACGCGAGAGAGAGGATAAAAGGCAGCGGGAGCGCAGGACGATTCTGCTGTACACTCGCTTGCAGCGCCGGAGTGTGTACAGCAGCGGAGGTCGTGCGGTTCACATGCAAACATCGCCCATCGTCTCGCAGGTCAGCATATGCTCCTGCTCTCCTCTCGTGATAGACGGACGCATAGTGTATTGCGGCCGCTTGTTGTGTCATGTATTCTAGCTCCGGCAGTCGTGGTTCCCTCAGAGTGTATGGCTTCGACCTTGCATCGTGTCGAAAGGCATGCGCTCAGTTTACAAAGCTGCACGCGACGAGTCAGGCAGAGGGCCACTAGGCGGTGTGGTGTCGAGCATGGCAGCGGTACGTGGACGAGGCAGAGTGTAGCCGTAGCTGTACGAGTAGCCGCAGTTGCAATCCAGTCGAACCAAGTCACAGCCACGATTGTTGCGTTTGAATTCGAAAACTTCAACCTCGACCAGGCGATTGATTCGCTTGAACGACTTTCTTTCTTTGCTCTCCCCCACCCGCCCGCGCACACCGCACACCGCACCAATCTATGGTTGTATACACCGACACCACGCAAGCACCACTACTGTCCCGCCAGTCGATGAGAGGCACCTCGTCGTGAGTTGGAGCTATCATTGTCAATCCGCTGAAGGGCGGTTCAACTGACGTTTGGAACGGATCCCACAGCCGCCGACACGCTGGAATCCTGGGAGCATTGATTGCAATTGTACGGTCTGACTGTACAACATCCAACGCACACCAGCTCACATCGCTCTTGCAGGTCTCTGGAAACTGCTGCGCATCCGACAAGGACGGCTAACTGGGCTGCATCGATAAAGCCCAGTTCAAACACAACCCATCCCGCCTACATCGAGCCTCGCGCGCTGGACAGGTACTTCACACTCTGCACAGTGTGTATCTCTCCACGCATAGGAAGCCCCTTCCACCCTTCCCTGCATGCTCTGCTCGAGCATCTCCCCTCAAACAGAGCTCCGCCTCAACGACACCTTGGAGGTGTAGAAGAGCACAAAACACCCTCACCATAGAGGGACACACTCCGAGTGAATCAACACACTCTGAATGAACAACTCAATCCTCTCGCAGTCGCCGGAGAAGGTCACAGAGCCCTTGTCCACCGTCGCAGAGTCGCTCGACTCCTCACTGCCCTCATCAGCCACAGCCTCGACAACATCGTCTCCCGATACTTCTATCGTCGCTGCATCCGCCAACGCAGCTGTCAACGGTCTTCCAAGGACTCGAACCGCTTCACACACTAGTCTTCTTCGTAAATCAACAGCAACCTCTCAAGCCGACAAGATGGTCGGACTCAAAGCTACCCTCGCCTTGCCCAAGTCCACCAGCTCCCGCTCAGCGTCACCTGCGCCATCTCCCAATCCTTCTGCTGAAGGACAGCATCGCAATGGGCACTCTGGCATGCATATCAGCTTGCCAAAAGTCAGAAGCAAATCTGGAGATGGAAGCAAACGGTCTTCTTCATTGAATTCTGGAGCAAACGGTCCCATGAGTCCGCCTATTCTCAATGGCGGCACTCTTTCACCCGCGCCCACAGGCAATGGAAATTCGTCGCTCAAGCAGCTTTCTTCGCTTCTATCGGGACGATCTACACCTCACGCGGGTACCACGCCCGCTACCGCGTCTCCTCTCGTTCCCGCGAGTGCGACCGCCACCCCTACACCTCACGCTGTAGGACCCAATGGAGTCGCTGTCTCTGGTCTAGAAGCGAGCTATGTTACAAAGGTTGGAATGGCTTTGAACGATGCTGTGAACAAGGTATTTCCTTCGCCAGCTACGGTTATCAGTACCGCGGCCGCCGGATACTCGACTGTCATGAGCGATAGTGCTCTGGTCACTTACAAGGGGCTATGCGCCCCACGCGTCGACCGTGCTCGAGAGGTTGGCAACAAGATTGCCGAGTGAGTGCATTGCCTGGTTTGCACACCGTTCTTTGGGAATCTATTAGCTTACATACTCGTCCGCCAGTGAATTGCATCTAGCTGTCAACGATCAATACCTGCTTCGATCCCTTGTGCGATCAGCAGTCCTCAAGACCTTGAGCATCTTCATGTCCCGCCTCGAGTCATTGATCGTCTCTCCCTCTTCCGATCCGACTGTCATTTTCGTTCCACGAACGGTCAAAGAAGCCGAGAATCCACCTTTGAGCCAGCGTTATTCCTTCCTCATCCTACGTTCAGCTTGGGAATTGAAAAAGGGACTACTCCGAGCATGTGCATCTGCGGATGGTCACCAACCTGGTTCTGAAATGCCTAAGTTCGTTAGAGATACTTTGAGCCCTTGGATCACAAAACTTGATTTGCTCGTCAATCGAATTTGGGGACCTATTCTAGCTGCTATCAAGGATGAAACTGTTCAGTGCATTACGGTTCAAGGTGCTATTGAGACTGGCCTTAGTACTCCTCCTACGCCTTCCCCTGCTATGGGAGGCAGTCTGGCCCTTCCCCCACTTTCGAA
The DNA here is from genome assembly GCA_022835595.1 of Cystobasidium ongulense. NCBI lineage: Eukaryota > Fungi > Basidiomycota > Cystobasidiomycetes > Cystobasidiales > Cystobasidiaceae > Cystobasidium > Cystobasidium ongulense. The sequence continues at coordinate 269,160 of BQUP01000009.1, read as the reverse complement.
TGGACGGTCTATTTCTCTATCACGAAGCTCGACACCCACACCTGCTCCTCCTTCGATGACAGCTACAACTGGTCCGAATGCCATTCTCTCCGTTCCTACATACCTGAAGGATTTATCTGCCATACTAGCTGCTACGTCTCGAACATTCGCTTGGCTATCCGTGGCCGAAGTAGATCACCAGAATTGGAAGGTCGCAATTGGAAGCAGTGTTATTTGGAAAATGATGATGCTTACATCGTTTAGAAGGGTTGATGATAGTCATGGTGTAGGTCCGGGATCGGCACCATCTCGAAGAGCGAGCCCTCCACCTTCAACAATTAATGGCTTCACTCCTGCCAATGGACATGCATCTGGCGCTTCTACTCCCAATGTTGTTGACGTGGCTAGTGCCGTGCCGCGAAGATCGATGTCCGCCATGGGCATTGGCCGTCTACGTGGCACTTCAGCACATGTCAATGCAGGCAAGAGATCACCCTCTCCTCCAGCTGGAACCCACCGCGAGAGTGCGATTGCTCAAAACGCAGCTCGTCTAGTTATCGATGTGGAAATTTTCGAAGCATGCGTAGAGAGATTCGTTTCTTCGCTTTCTTTGGTAGCTCCTACTGCTTCTTTCCATGAAGACAACCCGAACTCCCAAGCCTGTGCTAAGAATAAAGAGTGCCCTATTTGCAAAGGTCGTTTCATCCCTGTTGAAGTGGATGATTCGGATGACGAGGATGAGTTACCTAGGGAAGCCATGCAAGAGGCAATGACTGCGCTATCTAGCTTTATAGTCGTCCTTCGATTCTTTGCTTTGGAATCGGCGAACCCTGTACCTAAGCTACTTCGAGCTATCGCTGCCGTCGACGATCTATCGCTAGCTCCTGAGCTATGCCCCAATTTCGTTCGAGCGCTGGATCTGCTGCCCCCTCTTATCCTTTTACAAACTTTGGTAGCTCGTATTCCTAGCTATTATGAATTTAGGATGCCCAACCAGCTTTGGAATACCACTTGGAAGCAGTATGAGACTACGATGAAAGGTTTCCACACTGGAGAAGAATGGGTCGCTGAAGTAGGGTGGGAACTCCTTAAAGAGGGTAGAAGGGTTGGAAAGAGAATGATGGCTGAACAACATGCTGTTGTTGATGGTGGTGAGAATATGCCAATCAAGGAAGATGAAGAGGGTTGGCTTGAATTACTTCGACTTGCTATCATTGAACTGGGCGAAGTTGACGACCTGGAGCAAGAGGGAAATCATTCCAACATTAGCCTTCGTGGCGCTCAGATTGCGAATTGACTACATGGCAGCATATCATACGATCCTCGAGATCGCCTGTTGATCCTTTGGGGTCTACTGGCAAAGGGGTCTCGCTTGCATTCCTCTTCGCTGCTCTTGCTATACACAATATATACCTAGACATTCATTAGACGTACATTCGTACTCCACTGTGAAAACAAAGCAGTCTTATCTCATTCAATTCCTTCTTGTGCTTTACGATATACACTGGTACATCCACTTCATCATGACATTATTCAGCTTTTAGACGGATTTTCAGATCTTTTAGTAATGACCAACATCAATCCAGTAGTCTACATTATCCTTTGTCATCCATCCTTAGATTTATGAAACTGCAATTATACAATTCTGCCTTTAAGCCTAGCTTTCTGCTTATTTATTTGACGCTTTACATTTCCTGGAAAGGCCCTTGAAATGATCGATCGCTGGCCTGCCTGCCACTTTAAAGCTGGCATTCTTGCGGCTTGGACTCGCTTGTCTAGACACCCACAAGTATACAGCAATCATGGCGAAAGGTACTCTGTTGGCCAGCGCAACCAGCACCAAGAAGGGCAGCGTCTCGAGCAGAGCGGGCACCAAGAATGGCAAGTCGAACATCATCGAGAGCGCTCCCACAGCATCCAAGGCAACAGCAGCAGCGACGACCAAGAAAGCCAAAGCAGCTGCTGCACCCAAGAAGAGTCTGAAGAAGGAACAAAAGCCTGCAACAAGCGAAGAAAGCGACAATGACGACGACGACGTCCAATTCGTAGAGAGGGACGCCGCGAAAGATGGACCGCGCCACTTGGACGTTAAAGGAAAGCAGTACGACAAGCACTACAAGGCAGTCGTTAGAGATGCGTTGGAGGGCATGCCTCTCTGTATGTATGCATGCATCCACTCGTCGCCTGTCGTTACTGACGTTCTGCCCAATCTCTTCGCGTCGAATATCACTGAACCCCGCCACTCGCTGGACGCCGTGCCGTCACTTTATCGGAAATCGCAAATCTTACATTCCTCACATTTACGCGGGTGTCCGAATGATTGTCGAATCTCTCAATATATGCACTACACTTGCAAACACTTGAAATGCAATGAAACTGCTGGATACTTAAAGTATACCCCGACGAACAGGACAAAATCGAAACTATTCTAAAGCTCTTCGATCTGGATCCTGAGTGAGCTGCTACGTTCGTAGCTGTATACAGCAAGCCAGGCTGACCTGTTTGTGTCTTTAGATATGGACCATCTGCTGGTATGACTAGACTTGAACGCTGGCAACGAGCTGCGAATTGGGGATTAAATCCCCCAAGAGAGGTGAGTTACCTAATTGCTACGTGCAGTGCAAGAATGCTGAGACGCTATTCAAACAGGTGCACGACATACTCAGCACTATCGAGGGTGGCAGTAAAGTACAGTACCGTGAATCACTTTTCTATGGGCGAGTCTAGGTCGCGAACACCAGGCCAATGCAATGCGTTGCAGAATCTACACGGGTCCTTACGATCAAGCTCGCTTGCAACCCTGGACCAGGAAAGAATGTCTGACCAATCTCGCTTCGAAACCTTTTGTAGCATAGCGTTCCGCTGTCAGTGCTTGTTGGATCATGGTTAAATCACTATAGCAGTTTCAGTGCTCTCTTTTATTGCCGTCTTAGCTACATGTGAACTACTCCGCGACATTCAACAACCAACGGGGTACAAAAAGGCCTGAGCATTTCCACTAATCAGCAGCACGAGCAGGTCGGCGTTTTGCCTATGTTGATGACATTGGGCCCTACCATTGTAGCACGCAATTACCGGGATGTTCGACCTTGTTCTCGCGGCGAGACGATATCCATTGATCTTTTCCGCTGACCAGTCACTGGATTCACGACTCTACCTGCGATTCTATGTCCAGTCGCGATGGCAGCATCTTTGATTTGCCCTGTAAGTAATTTTACTTTGACAGGAATTTTGCCAAGCCGCTTCATTGTGCCAAGACGTTGGGTTGAGGGTTTGGCGGCTGGTTGATCTTTTCTGCGAGGCCCCTCTTTAGTACGGCCGAACTTTTGATGAACAGTGTCGATGTCAGCAGGAGAAGCAAATTGAATCACACACAGACTGGACAAGTACTTAGCTTACCGGCTGTTCGGCCTGAGTTGAGGGACGTTCGCCATCGAGAGGATTGTACGACTTTCCTTGCCTTCGGTCTGTGATTTTATTATGCGTCTGCATACTTGAGGGCCTTGCTTGTGCCTTGCTAGCGACTCAAGAAACGTGCTAGGGTGGGATCGCGTAGCACGACTGGAAGCAGCTGGCTCAGGAGTACAGAACAGTTTGGAGGGAGATGAGGCAAAAGCCAGGACCCTGATAACGAGGAGAGTATGTGAGCGACTTTTCTGTTGGACGATTATCCCGCCATGGCTGTGTAGCTATGTATGTTCAGCTATCAAACGAGTCCAAAGGTTTTACCTTCAAATGTTGAGTCGGGCTGGCAAACGCTCATCAGAATTGATATCGCATACTGAAGCTTTCAGAAAAGGCCACA
>BQUP01000009.1:235826-265365 GCA_022835595.1 Cystobasidium ongulense | reverse complement strand
GGGGGGGGGGGGGGGGGGGGGGGGGGGGGGGGGTTAGGCGGTTCTACTTTTCGGTAGGTTGCCGATAGTGCCAACAGCAATGAGCAGGTGATTCGACGCGCATGTCGCCTGGTCTACAGATGTAGAAATAAAAGCATGTTTCTGATTACTCTTATCCTTGTCTCACGAGTCATCAAGAGAGCTCTGCCAAATGGGGTTACAAGAGCATCGCTAATGTCTATCTTCTTTGCCGGACTTTGTTGTTTGACGTGAGATTTTGCACGATAGCCACCAAGCTTGGATCGTAATGGTCGAGTTTTGTCAAATCCGAAGTGCCTGTCCGACGAAGCAGAGATGGTTCCGGTCTTGCCTTACCTATCTTTGTCGTTCTGCCAGAGCTTGCTTGCCTGTTTGAAATAGCCTCTACCCGGTCACGAGTAGAAAGTGGAGGCCGGCTATTTCGACACTTGCAAGATCGTTGAAGGCAATCATCCACCTCCTCTGGAACTGTTTCAAGTGGCTGAGATTTGGTCCAACCTCCTGGAGGGGATTTATAGCTAGGGCCAGTCGGAGGTGAGCTGTCCCCAGTTTCTACATTGACATTTACGTTTGGTCGCGCGTTTGTTTGGACACCTCGAACCAAGTTTTTAGCAGGCCCCTTGACTTTAGCTACTTTGCGGACAATTTTTCTCGCAAGATTGTAAGCGGTTCTTCTGCAGCTACCACTAGTATCTGTGCAGGGAAGCGGATCTTTCCGTCCAGGTTCGTCCATCTGTATCATTACCTTATTCGAAATAGGGTGTAGATAACCTGCCGATGTAGTCCTGTTTGGTCTTGAACTGCCGGATGTTGTGGCACCAATGGCACCATTGCGAGCAGCGGTGAAGCTGAGATTGCGTTCCACTTGTGACATCCTTATATGCAACTGGGAAAGCTGCTGAAATTTCCTTGTTTTGAAGCAGGAATGCTTCTGAGCCAGAGTGTGGCTTTAGTTGGGTATCAACTTCAATAGGAGAGCCACCAGGCTAGAGTAGGTATCAACCTAGCTTACGTGATGGTAGGCTGTATGGCCGCGTTGTGCTATATACTCGCTAAGAGGCTGTGATTGCTAGTAAGATACCTTCACCCGCAGGGGATGTATAGCTTGTAGCAGAATGTACTTCTTCCTGATATGTCAATTCAACTGGAAGGACCTGTTGGGACAAGAGATCAAGTAAATTCTGGGCGTTTGATATGATAGAAAGTGGGGGAGTGCGTGTAGAGGAAAATCGTAACGCATGGAAAATTTCGGTTGGATACTTGCCTCGCCCTGGCTGTGCAGCTATACGCATCGACCGAGCTGGCCACACATTTGCAGATTAGCGAAACCAGGGCTTTGGATCAACAATTCAGCAAGACTGGTTATGGAGGCTAACATAAACGATGTGTAGTCTTCCTAAACACATTGAAGGCTTTTATTGGACGATTTGCTTGCCATATCGGAATATTTCCGGGTTTGCTTCTGCACGGTTCAGTTCACTGCTGGTATACGCGGTTGATTAACATGCTCGTTTCTGTCAAGCAAACGCTATCTATACACGACAATTGTTCTGCAAGAATAGAGTGATTTGTCATTAGCTTAAAATACTCTAGCGTCCGAATGTCGGGAGGAACAGGCAAGACTCACAATACCAATGACCAAGATATCAGTAGCTCCAGTTTCTGTTAATTTATCCATTATATCCGCCAAATTCTTCTTAATGACCATTGACGAGACCGCTACCCAATCCGGATCATCTAAAGGAGAAACGGTAGCAGCTCTTCTACCAGGAGTGATAGCAGTAGCATTTTCTAAGAATTTTCTAGGTACGTTATATTCACATAATACGTATTTATTAGCTGCTATAACACCTGCTATTCTTGATGTTATTTTATTTATCAAAATACTATCTGCATCTGTATTTCCATTTCCATTATTGTTTTGTGTACGACTTCGTTTTGATCGTATTAAAACGGCTTCGGATTTCATTAATGTATGTATTGCGTGAAGACCTGCTGCTCGCATTGTTTCGCCAGACTCTATGGAATTCCAAGAAAAAGACGCAGTCAGTATCGCTATGCCTGGAAAGGAAGGAGAGGGGAAGGAGCTGGACAGAGATGGGTCCGACTCACCAACTAAATCAACGATACCGTCCGCAACTCCCAAAGCACAAGCAGCTTCAACACTACCCCCAACGTATTCAATTTTAGTTTTCAATTTTTTAGAACCACTTAGACCTCTTTCAGCGTTTACTTTTGCGTCTAACTCTTTAAAGAATTGAGTAGATAGTCCATCGAAAGAAGTAGCTATTTTTTTACCAACTAGACTTTCAATAGTTTGACAATCTTTACTTCTTTCTGGTGTTTGTATTTGTAGTTTGCATGAACCAAATCCTAATGGTAGTACTTCTTCTATTAAATCTGATAATTTAGCATTGTTGCCAGTAGTTGATGATGCACCGTTTGATTCGCCATTGGGGGAGGTAGTACCACTTGTGGAGGGTGTGTTGTTTGATAAGAGATTGAGCTCGGCTGCTGATGCTTCTGCTACCATATCTTGTCCAGTTATACCGAGATCTACATTTCCTTCTCCTACGAAACGTGGGATATCTGCCGCTGGTAGGAACACGAGAGCCAAGTTGTGATTACGGACGAGGCAGACATCGAGCCTATTGGATCGTGTGAACTGGATGTCGGCGCCTGATGTAGTCCAATATCATGTGAATAAATGCATTGGCATTGGAGTTGCAGGAGATTCGTTGAATGCGGTTGTCGAGGAAAAGGTGATCGGAGGGTTGTTGGACGGACAGGATGTCGGATTTGACAGCAAAGAGAAGAGAAGCAGCGCCGGGATTAGGAATAGAGAGTCGGTGAATTGTAGTAATATACAGCGTCCAGGCGATGGATGAGGTGCGACAGTCCAAGATAAGAGGTTTGCACAATCAGCCTCGTCGAAGCGAGTCAAAAAACTGCAACGCCATGCAGCATAGGGTAGGATAGCGAGCTCACCGGACAGGAGGGTCAAGCAGTGCTCGTATAGCCGTCCTGGAGATGGAATGCGTGAGCAAAGATGTGTCGACACCGAATAATTACAGCGTCTTCGCTGCTCACCCTTCTTGGGAATTGCGAAAAGCAGGCGGCCTTTGAGGCTCTCGCTTAGGAAGTCCATGGTGCAGCGGCGTGCTGGGCTGAATCCAGACAGGTGCGAGGATCAGCAGCAAGAAGAGGCAGCAATGGCAGCGAAGACGGATGGCCTACTGGAACGAGCTGACTGGAATCGTGGTGCTGTTCCAAAGGCAAGCTTGGGAGTGCACGTGGGCGGCAGAAGCATGCAGGCAGGCAGGAAACTGAAGACGGTGTATACTTACTCGAGGCTCCCGCGATCAGGCTAGTACAGTACCATGCCGCATTCACGCGAAACCCTCTATCCTTCCAGCTCTGTCACTGTTCATCATTTCTGTCATTCTGCCGTATACGGATGCTATGGGCCTCATCGGCAGCAATCCAACGAACTGAGACCTGGAAGACCGGGCACCTTTCGACACGCAGAAGCAAGTCAATTGAAGCATTCATGCTCCAGCTACACATGTATCGGCCACATCAAGTCGAGAGAGCGCGTCCACGGGTAGGCGGCGTTGTGGGTGGTTGAGCCGAGCAAGCTTTTCAGCAGTCTTTCCTGCGCGCATTCCACCCCGAAAGACGCATATGCAGAGTGACAGAGAAGTGAGAGCATGTCGTATGCAGTGTGCATCCATGCCATCCCCATGCAGCCTGCTTGCACATCCATCCATCAATTGGCAAGTCTTTCTCGGGTTTGCCACCACCGGCTGTGAGATTAGGGGCAGTCGCCTCGAGCCCAGAAAGGCCGAAAGAGAAATGCTTTCCTCCTGCCAACTAGGTGTTGCATTAGTAGGACAAACAAGAGAGAACTGAAGAAGATTCATTGCAGAGCACAGCATACAAGAACAGTCTAGCACGACTACCTCTCATCTCCAAAAACATGCAGGACTCTAGCTGGACCAGCGGCTGCAATACTGGCAATAACCCATTTGCAGCAGCCAGCAACCTGGGCAGGAAGAGAGATGCAGACGAGAGCGGAATGGACGTGAATGCAAGCGAGCAGCAGCAGCAGATGGCTACTCTTGCTCATGCTGGCCATGGGGTCATGCCGCTGCCCAAGAGGCGCATCGTGAGTGCTGTCCCCATTGAAAAGCTTCGACAGGCGGCTAATCGATGGCTTTCTTGTGCACTACAAATACACACAGACAGACGTCAATGTCCCGACTATGGCTTCCTTCAATGGAACGAACAACGCTGATCCACAAGCTTACCATGCTTTCGGTGAGTCGAGTCTTTCCTTCCCTTGATGTTTGGGGTCGCGTACTTTGTAAAACACGTCCAAATATGGGAAACACACTATGAAACCACGACATGCTGATGCCTAATGTTTCAATGTATCGCAGACGCCATGCCGCATTCACCTCAGCATTCACTCAATCTATACGCTAACAATGGACTAGGCGCCGCAGCCTCGCCTGGCATTCAAAGTAAGGCTATGAACGGTTTCGGATATTACACTGGCACAATTGCAGTTGGAAATCCAGAGAACGGACAGGTAGATCCTAGTTCGAAGCATGTGTAGGCTTTCTTTAACCCTTCTACCTCATGGCTATCCTACATGATCAAGGTTCTAACTGCCTTACAACTTTCCTCCATTCGTCTAGCCTCCGCCACATTCAAATGCCATCCTACAACCCTTCAAACCCTTCTTCCTCTTTGAATTCACCGAGCGCACATAGCGTATTCACAACGACTACAGATGCAGATGCTCCTTTCTTATTCGAGCACGATTCACCGGATATGATGAGGGACGAGGATACATCAGTCGAAGGACAAGGACAAGGACAAGGACAGCATGTCTCGAATGAAGAAGCTATAATGATGCAACAGCAGCAGCTTTATATGCAGCAGCAACAAGAACAGATGTATCTTCAGCAACAACAAATGCAGATGCAACAAGGCATGCATGCCCACCCAATGCTAGATCCATCTCAACAACAGAGCAACCATCATTTGAGCAATTTAGCAGGAACAGGAATGTTTACAACTCCAAACCCAGTTCAAGCTGCTTATGATTCATATAATGGTGGATTCTTAGATGAATTTGAAGATTCTATGGCTATGAGATATACTGGCCAAAGTGGTGATCAGTATACTGCTAGATTAGAGGGTGTGATGGGACATGCATAGAATAGGTCAAGGGACAAAGATCAAAGGAGAACCTCCTTCATGTTCATGCCAGTCGACTCGACGCCACACTGCCTACACTCCAAAACACAAACAAACAAAAGAAAATTGCTTTCTGAGAGAGCAAAAAGAATGCAAATAAGTTCTTCTCGTTAAACAAACGCAGACGAAAAAAAAGCGGCAAGACTGCTATCGAATTCATGTTTTCTCAAAGTCGTCGGATTTGTTCAAAGATTGTACACTAAACAAAAAGAAAACAAGCTCATTCAGAAGGGTCCGGAAATCGACCTGCATACTTTGTTTTCCCCCAAAAATTCAAGAACACCTTGAAACAGTAGTGAGAAGATTTTTCCATCGTGTTTTCAAAAGTTCGTTTCTGAAAAAATGTACCCAGAAGAGGAGTCTATAGCATAGACCCATCCATACAAAATGTTCTTCCCTGTTCTGCTGGTACAGCTGTTTTTTTTTCTTTCATTCTAAGTTAAATACTAGTCGATGTATGATATTTTAACACCTTCCTTCGAAAAGAAGAGCAACCTGCTTTGTCCTCTCTTCTCTGTCCTTTGTCGTCTTTAGTCTCTAGTTCTCGATGTATATTACAAACTCCGCCGGTGTAGCCAAAGAGAAAAAGGAAATGCCCTTGCTTAAAACCCGTTTTCTCTCGTTGAATGTCTACATTGACGGCCTCCGCATCTGCCCCTTGTAAACACACCATCTCGCTGGATCGAAGCGGTAAAGCCATTCGTCTTTGGTTATTATCTCAAAATCTAAGTCCATCCGACCAAGCTTTGTACTATACCTCTGCTCAACATCGTAAATTGCTGGTCTCTGATCATGATTTGCTAAATGTTTATAGTATTCATCTTTATGTTCATCTTTGAACAAGATTTCTTGACGTTCTTTGGGTTTAGGAAGGAAAGAACTTTTTCTGACATTTAAAATACAGTGCCTCAATCCCTCACAACCTCTTCCTCTAGGACTAAGCCAAGGTATAGCAATTCGTACCGTTGTCAATTTCGGTAGCTGGAGATGGATGGTGGCTTTCAAGAGGAAGACAACTCGTAGATGATACTCTATATCGCGTTGTCGGACACCTTCAATGGGTCCCGCTCGACAGTATACGTTGCTGAAATTATATTCTATTCGTTCGAGTGACTTAAGACCTTCAAGTTGTAGATCTAGAGAATAACACCACTTCATAGATTTGGCAGTCTGGAACATGCAACGAAGAGTACGTAGATTTGGGGCCGTTGAAGCTAGACTATAAAATGAACCAATACCATCATCATGTTTTAGATCAATGGCATTCGGAGATCCTTGAAACATCACGGTCATAACAGTAATATTCTCCAAAGGAACATTATTGTTCTCTATGCCTGTGCAAAACCGCATTGTAGTGACTGGCCTTAATACAATCCTACGCAAGTTCGGTAAGAGGTGTTTGTTGTTTCGCATAAAACTGCACCAAGCTTGAAAGCAACAATTTACTACATTTTTTGGGTCACCATCCACGGGACAACTGCACTCCAAGCAGGCAATAATGTGAATCTGATTGAAGAAACGAGATTCATTACCTTTTTTAAAGAGGGGTATTTTTGACAGAAATGGAGAGGTAAATATACGAGGTTTTCGTCGAAAGGTCAGGACAAAGATTCGAGTGGGGATGCAGAGAGATAGTTTGTGTGTGTGTGTGTAAGTGTATATTGTATGTGAGATACAGAGCGTGCGCCCGAACGAGGGAAAACTCACTTGCGCTACTCTGATCAGCAAGCTTGGCTAAATCCCCGAGCTTGATAAGTGTCTTCGAATTGGGGATTAACAAAGAATGACACGGACGCTTGCTCGCCGGCCCAATAGTCGCTTTGCAGATCGTTCTGCCAACGAGCGCGGTACTCGGATCAGCCCATCTAAATATGCGGACAAGTATCTCATTGGAGAGGTCAATAAACCGCATCTTGAGGGTGAGGGGTGGAGTGAACGGCTAGATAGACGGAAGGGAAGAGGTGCGTATGCGTTAGAAGCTTGTTGCACCATTTTGCATCTAGCCCGACTAGTTTGTTTGTTCCGTCAGTGCCGGTAGAAATCTGATGACGGCCATGGCCTACATGACATACATGAAGCTTGCAAGTTGTGCTAATAAATCGGCCCGAAATCATGAGTAGTGATTGAAGAATAGCTCATAAACGCTGTGCTTGCTATATGAAACGTTTCGGGCCTTACGGAGGATACGAAATTGTCACCCAAAACCAATATACTTCATCTTGGACATCCGCTCTAGGAGGATTCGAACAATACAAAGCTCTGCCACGCTGCCCAGAGGCGACGCAAGAAGGGCTGGCGGAGTATTGAAAGACTTGTTGCAGAAGTTATGCTTGCAGTATTCCGTTTGACCCTGTTTTCTTTCCAGCCTAAATCCCATCAAGCAATTAATCACTATCGATATCAGCAAGAAGTACACCTTCCTCCTTGTTGTCTTCATCATTATCTGATCTATTCTCTCGGTCATACTGGCTGTAGTCCACCTCGGCAGCTTCATCTTCCTCGATATCATCCTCTGCATTTCCACCGACTCGTTTAGTTTCGAAAATTTGCCGCCCTGTAAGACGGAGTTCGATGGTCTCCTTCTCTTTCCGTTCTGTAGGTACAACAGGATTATAAAAATCAAGTCAGTTCCTTGATAGAAACGTTTCGAGAACAGCAGAGTGGAATAGATGAGGGCAGCTGTGACGTACCTTTCGGTGGTAATGTCTTGAACTCCTCCTCCATCTGTCGTTTCCGCAGTGCTTTCATTTCTGCTTCAAACGCTTTCTGCCATTTTTCGAAGTTCTCGCGGGTAACTGGTATTCCTTTCGGTTTTGCCAAATCGGCCTGGATGGTTTGAGAAATTACGATATATATCAGATTGATGCCCCGATATGACCTTCGTCGTAGTCATTACACGCGACTGATACTCACATCCTGCAATATCATCTGTTCTGCTTGCTCTTCTATGTCTCTTGTCGCTTGCTTGGAGACCAGCAATTCAGTAAGGGACTCCTTGAGCTGCATGACTAGCGCATAGACCATTGCCATTCCTAGATTCTCCTGCCCTGCTTCATGTAAGCGCTGCAAGAGTGTCTCTGTATCTTGTTTCGATATTCGCATGTAAGCCTCTTCTTCCTCCTCTTCATCATCGCTGTCGCTGTCCTCTGTAGCTTCAGGTAGTCCGCCTTGAACGACTTCTATCGAGATTTCGGGCAGCTCGTCAGGGTAGCCTGTCGTGTACTTGATTTTGAGAAGGAGCAGGACTGCATTCCAGCGATTAGTGTTGTAGTCCAAAAGGTCTGGTATAACAGGGCGTGCCCTCGAGCCCACCTGTAATGCTCGTTGTGCCTTCTTCAGGCTCGACTTTCACTTGCAAAGTATCTTCGGACGTCACTGTTGATATCGATGATAGCTTACACGCATCAGCAAATGGAACATTCGCATGACATGGACACATAGCTACGAGATCAACGTCGTAGCTAGATGCATTCTATACCATGCTTCAAGCTTCAGATGCCCACCTTCCAGTTCATCGGCCAAAATCGCCTCCAGCCTGTGATATAGGACAGAGCATGTTGAGATCCAGCTTTATTAGCCACCGTGTGCTCACACTCACACTTCTCGCTCTTCCTCTATCGCTTCTGTTGCCATTTTAGCGAAGGCGTGCAATTGTCAGAAGTCAACCGCGATAGCATGGCAAGATGTCGAGGGAGCAGCTTTCTTTCAAGCCAAATCCATATCAGCGACAAAGCAGCGGCATACAGATGCCAGCATGCAGGACTTGGGTAGGCAGTTCATCCGAGTCCACGTACACGAGTCAAGATAGGCTGATGCTTTTACTGCCAGACTACGCCTTGTTCCTATCACCTTCATTTGAGCCGCGTAGCTTCGCACAAGGCCTGCTGAACGGCACTGCGACAACAGCATCAACATCCGCTCTTGGAGCACCTTCTACGTCCCTAGAGGTTGGTAACAGGCGCAAACCAGTATCGCACGAGGCTGCTGCTGCTGCTGAAGACGCTGAAGATGCCGAACCGTGGACTCTGGATAAGCGATCACTCGAAGCGCTCCAGCAATTGGGATTGTCTAACACGGCCTCAGGAGCTGCTCACACCAAGCTTGCAGACAAGCAAGCTGCTTCCAACCCAGCCCACTACAACGCCTTCAGTCGCGCAAGTAGCGGGCCAGGCGACGTTTCCGCCGCGCTCTCCAAGCTGTCTTTCGCGGTAGATGATCTGAACAAGCAGCTTCGGTCAGAGATCAACACGCATCATTCTGCTCTGCTCGTGCAAGCAGGCTCGGTTTCATCACTTGAAGAGAATCTCCGCCAGATACGGGGTGGTCTGGATGAGGTTGAATCATCGGCCGATAGACTGCGTCGCAAGATTGCTCTTCCATATGATACACTGTCAACAAGCTTGACGCGTTTGGCGAAGCTTCAACGAGCTAGCGACCTTGCTCGAAGAGCGAGTCGCTTTGTAGTACTGGCAAGAAGGCTAGATGTGCAAATGGCAGAACTGAACGCGGCGAATACACGTGCTTCTCAGACAAGAGCGACGACTGGCTCCACGTCGGGGCGGACGACACCGAACGGTACTCTATCCAAAGACATGGGGGATAGAGACGGGGGAGAAAGAGCCTTGAGCGAAGCTGCCTTAACATTGGCGGAGCTAGGTAGGTGGTGAAATCAATCTCACCGTCACAACGTCATTAACATTTTCAACTGATGCATGTCACCTTGCAGACATCCTGATGGACTCTCCCGAAAGTCAGGAAGAAGGGCAAAGCAAACTTCCATCTTTACGCGACATCCAAGCTATTGTGCATCACTTTCCAGCTGTCGAAGCGAATCGAGCTAGGGTTGTAGATGAGATGGAGATTATGGTGCGAAGAGGTCTTCAGGAATTGGTAAGGCGGTGAACGGACACCACAGTGACTTGTACGTGAACTGATACTTGCTTCCTGACCACTCAGAACCAAAGCCTATTGGCATCATCTTTGCAAACGGCATACAATCTCGCTGTTCTCCCAAATTTGGTTGCCTCGCTTGTCCAAGACTTAATCGAAGCCATCGAATCCCGTATAAGACACGCGTTCGATGTCACAGCATTGGCTCGAGATGCTTTGGCTCGAGCAGGCGAACCAATGCCCCAAGGCAATTCATCTTCGTCTGTCTTTTATAAGAGCCGTGCTAGAACAGAACCTACAAGTTCAAATTTGCCCCATTTCCAGGCTGCCTTGTGGGCGAGACTGGAAGGACTCATTGAGGATATGGCGGGATGCTGTATAAAAGTATATGTCCTGGAGCGAGTGTTAAAGCTCAAAAGGGATCCGGTCACTCAGAATACTTTCCTTGATGACGCGTTGTCAGTGAGTCTGCTTCTTATTCTAGTACGGTGCTCGTACCAGCGAATGTCTCATTTAAAACACTCGAATCAGGTGCTGGACAACAAGCCAACCTTCACATTCTGGACCACGCTCTCGCAGTCTTTCGAATCACAAGCCAAAGAAGCAGCTAGAGCATCGCAATTCGTCCAGCAAACGTTAAGTATCAACTATCCTCGCTTCTTACGTCTCTTCCACGACTTCTTCTCGAAGATAGCTTTGCAGAGCGATACCGTCTACGCACAGAATCAGCAAAGGTGCGGAACATGCTCGTATAGAGTAGAGTACTAGAATGCAGCCTGATCGGACACTGATACCAAGATTTTTTCCTTATGCATTCATAGTCCGGAAACGGTTCTCATACTACGATCCATATCAACATTTGAATCCCTATATTTGTCCCGAAGTACGAACAGGATGAATGAAGCTGTAGGATCAGCTTTCTCAGGAGGTGCACGATCCCCGCCTGGCTCACAGGACGGCCTTACAACGGCTCGCGTACTCTCTAATGAGCTTGATGCAGCTCGTTTCGATCCACTCTTGGTGAAAAACGTCGCTAAAAGCGCGGTTAAGGCGATAGACAGCTTTTTAGACCGAGCGGAAGGATTGGTGAGTCTGATTCAACCTGGTCTGACGTAAGCGAAGATAGCTTACTGATGTGATTTGATACAGGTCGTCACGGACTATACAGCAACCTCACTCGCTGGACAACTGCCCACCAGTGCGCAGCAGCTCAACGCAGAGGTCGCAACCTCGTTATACCACTTCTGGTCCCCTCTCAACCGTATAATACCGTCTTATCCGCCCCATATACAGGATATACTCAAACCCTCGATAGCGGTAAGCCCGTGCATTTGGTCTTAGCACTGTTTCGACGCTGACAATAAATCGAACAGAGCTTGCATCAATCAGTGTTAAAGATAGTATCGCCTCTGGCTACTGCTATTCGACGTGAAATCGCAACCATCATAGCTAGAATGCATCAGACGGGTTTCAACAAGCCTATGGACCCTACGAACGTTAGCGTGTATATGCAACAATTAACAGACAAGCTCAACTTTATTCGAAGACAATTGCTTGCGCCGCTTCGGATAGGGGAGATGAAGGTTGAATGGTGAGTGGTATTATAAGAACACAATGCCAAACTTGGCTGATCATTGTATACGCAGGGTTACGGAGTTGTGCAAATTCACCTTTCAGCGATTCGTCTTGCATGCCTCCATTGTGCATCCCCTAGGGGAGGGCGGGAAACTCAAGCTTACGACCGATTGCACAACACTTGAATTTGCGATTTCGCAACTATTAGGCGATTACAAGCTGAACTTGGCGTCTCTTGATGGAGATTTCCGAGCACTCAGAGCTTTCAGGTGTGTATGATTGTGTTGTGACTATGAGAGGAGATCCTGAGCTGATGACACCTGCGCAGACCATTGCTGTTCTCTGAAACGTCGAGTCTAGCGGATCCCGCACAAACACGAGATTTGCCGGTCCAAATTCTATATCACAACTTGCTAGTGCGAGGATCGTTACCTCTGCCACACGAAATACACAAATGGACAGAAGCAGAGTACTGCAAGTTTATTAGCGAGCACGGCGAAGTCGAGAACAGGCGGCTTGTCGAAGGCTCCCTGAAGGAATGGGAGGCCAAAGGAAGGCCGGGCAGTGATGGAGACGCTGGAGAATGCGCTGCAGTCTTAAAGAGCGTGTTAGAGCGGGAAAGACAGAAAGTTGTTCCTTGATCTGATTAGCAAAGATGGGTGTATATGACCCACTTGAGGCCCCGCCTTGCTTTCAGCAGTCTGGTGGCAATGGACATCTTGCAGCCGGAAGGTCCTCCGCCGATGCGTGGAAACGAGTTGTGTTCATCTTGCACTTGCATCGAACAAAGCGAAGCCTGGATTGTGACCATGAGTACACCTCAAGCAGCTCTCAAGACTACCGGAGCTTACAGGAAATATCTGCCCGACTTGGACACGCCCCGCTTCCAGGCTTTGAGCAAGCAGAACGCCCACGAATACATCGACGAGTTCAACGAGCTCCACAATCCACCCTGGCTGTTCGCTCTCGTCGAGCACTGGAAGAAGCTGCTTACCGAGCCTCTGAAAGGTGTCACCAACGATGGTCTGTCTTGCATTATGTTGCAAGTCGGCGTGCTCGAGGCTGATCGAGGTCCACCACCCACCTTCGCGTTGTAACGATATACAGGCAACCTACGAGACGGAGTATACGCGATTGAAGATCAAGGAGTCGATCTCGCATCCATCGTAAAATCTGTGGAAGCTCTTACATCCCAACTTTCTCCCGAAGAGCTCGCCAAGATCTCCTATCACATCGACGCACCCGAATGGCGGACATGGTCAAATCCAGAGTTCCTGATTTCCCACAAAGGCCTGCGATTAGATGAGATCTCGCCTGAACTCAGAGATTCTATCCTTGCCATTCTCAAATCCACGCTTTCGCCCGAAGGCTATGAGAAAGCCATAAATGCAATGCGGATCAATGGTTTCTTAGGAGAACTGGTAAAAGGCGAACGCGTCTGCAACGAGTACTCGTATAATTTCGTTCTGTTTGGAAAGCCTAGCGTAGAGCGACCCTGGGGCTTCCAATTCTACGGCCATCATCTATGCTTGAACATCTTCTTCTACAAAGGACAAATGGTAATCGCGCCATGGTTTACTGGAGCAGAACCGAATGAAATAGACAGTGGGAAATACAAAGGAACAACAATCCTGAAAAGAGAAGAAGCTTTAGGACTCAAGCTCATGCAAAGTCTATCACCAGAATTACAGAAGAAAGCTAGAATTTTTGAGAAGATGCATGATGAGAAAATGCCACCTGGTAGATGGAATCACGATGATCAAAGGCATTACTGTGGTGCTTATCGCGATAACAGAGTCGTTCCATATGAAGGAATCAGATACGTTGATATGCCCAAAGAGCAGCAAAAGCTAGTTGAAGCTATAATAGATGAATATCTCCTATTTTTACCAAAGAACGTCAGGGCCAAACAGGTTAGACACGCTTTAAGCTATCCAGAGGAAACTCATTTCTGCTGGATCGGCGGGTTCGGCGATGACGATCCCTTCTATTACCGTATACAAAGTCCTTCAATTATTGTAGAATTTGATCATCATTCCGGCGTCTTCCTCAATAATACAGAACCAGCAAAATTCCATGTCCATACTCTTCTTCGCCTGCCCAATGGCGGCGACTATGGCAATGCTCTGAAGAAGATCATACCCTCTCCTGAAGATATGTTCATTTGGGATGGCAAGTAAGACTTTTCAGTATGTTATATAGATGCATGCAGATAAAGGTATTGTAAATTGTGTAGATGCTCATGGTATACAACCTCCTCAATCCTGCACCGTCCCTGCGTATTGCCCAAAACACCTGTTGCAAGAGCTGACCCTCATCAAGCTTTTTCTGCTTGCGCCTGCTGGTACAATGTATCCCACTGTTTCTCGACTTCGGCGAAGGGATCATACGAACACAGAACTGGAAAAGAAACCATCAGGAATCAGTAAGAACATCATTGACCAAGTGTTTGCGCAGACTCACATCCCCAGAGTTTCGAATTAACCCAAGCACTAGGCATATCAGGACTTCTGACTCCAGAGCTTTGAATAAGCTTATCACGCTCCTCTTGTTCGGGACCGTCTTCCAAGTGATTCCAGTGCCTTTGTTTATGGGTAAGTGCTACGACCTCGTCACTGCGAGGTTTCCGAATTTGCTCGTATACTTTCAATGCAGCTAGGATGTTTTCTTTAGTTTTCGCCTGTTTGAGAATGTCTCAATTTAGCTGCTTTCGTAGTAACAGTCGCACTAAATGTCGGGTAGACAGCAAACTTACTCGCTTCAAGCACTCTCCCAGCACAACGCCGTCTTCCATCGCGCTATTTGCGCCTTGTGCGAGATATGGCAACATCGGATGGACAGCATCTCCAATCAGAGCAACGCGTCCACTAGGATGATACCAAGAATCCAAGCCTTTGTCTGCATGTAGTAAGTGGGTGTGAGTCAGCTTGTATAGCAATTGATCAAGCAAATCCACTTACGATGCATCAATCTCCACTTATCTACTTTCGTCACCATAGCCAAGAATTTCCTCAGTAAGGGGTCCCACCCTTCAAAGAGTGCCATCATCTCATCGGTATCACCTTCCGCTCTTCTGACATTAGGAGGGAGATTATCTGGGACCAATAACACGATATTGTATTCTTCTCCTCCCTTCAGACTATACATTATCACATGCGCTAGAGGGCCAGCATATAAGCGGACAGCTGGCTTCTCCATGTATTCTTGTAGTGCTGGATCGTTGAAGTGTGATCTGTTCAAGACTATCCTGTAGGCTAGATCACCGGTTGGCAGCGGTGGATCGGCTCGACCGACTATGGCCTCGCGACCGACGGAATGAAGACCATCGGCACATACAATGAGATCGGCCGTGTATTCTGTGCCGTCCTATGGTTGTACATGTTGTTATCAGAATTCCGCTAGCTAGTTTGATCATTGAATGATACATACCGCGAGATTGACAGTGCCGTTTTCACAATCAACTCCCTTGATCCTCAGCCCGAATTCGAACTTTGTCCCCAATTCCTTTGCTTTATCAAACAATGCTTTTTGCAGGTCAGAACGATGTAGATCCCAGACGCCACTTCCAAAGTTCTCTTCTTGCCATCCTCTCCAGTCATCTTCGTGAGCTAATACTGCTCCGTCTGAATAACGGTGTATAGTAAAAGTCTTGGGGTTCGCTGCTAGAGGCTCTAATCTATCTGCGATTCCCCATTTCTTGAAGCTTCGAACGGATTGGGGTGTCTAGTAGAGCACTCTTGTTTCAGTAAGGTGGTGTGGGCTCCAGGTTTACAAGCTTACGATTTGCAAGCCTGCTCCAACTTCAGTTAGCTCCTTCGTAGATTCGAGTACAGTGACTTGGAAGTCTTCAGACTGTATCGAGATGGCAGCTGCCAGTCCAGCAAGACCTACACAATAGATGTGAAGTGGATACAGTGATCGGTTAGATGTGGGCCGGCAGAATGCGACGGGCATATCTGCGACAGCTACGCACCTGCGCCAATGATGATGACAGACGGCATGGCTGTTGTCGTGGAATATTGAACGTCAACAAAGTCAAGGAAAGCCGCCTGATGTTCAAGTCGCGACTCCCGCAGCGGGACCCACATTGCACCCGCCCGGCTTCTCCAGAATGATTTCCCGCTTCCACCAGCCTTACTTTCTTCAGAAATACAGTATTTACGCGTAGCAGTACTGGCCTCGAGCGTGACATATCTTGACAGGATGTTCTTCTGTGTCATCGCTGTCCAGAGGCCATGCAGCTTGTTCATTCTTGTTACCAGAGTAAAATTGTTGCAGTTTGTCTTGTTGGGCATCCGGGCACGTGCCAGCAGTGGGACTCGACGGTCTGCACCGAGACTGCGACTGGAACCGCATGACTGTAGTCCTGATGAGCCCACAATCTTCAGACTCGAGTACCTCGTACAGGCTTCTGGATTTACAGGATACTGGACATTGACACGACGACGTGATCGGGCTTCTTCGAGGTCTGTCTGCACACTGGCACTGGCAGAGGTCCAGAGGAGTGTGTATAGATGCCATAGATCGTGTAGTAGGAGTTTCCGGTCTCTTGATAGACAGAGGTATACGTTCCTTTTCCCGAACACCGCTCCTGTTGCCACTGTTGCGATGCATCAACGAGCATAACAGCTGCATGGGTGTTGCATTGGCCCAACATCACTCCTACTCAGCTATGGCGGATCCATCGGCTGGTGGTAGTACAGCATCAACGTCTGTAGATGGCCTGCATACCATCATAGTCATCGGCGGCGAGGGTGAGCTTTTGGTGGACGTGTTCTGGTACACATCACTGAGACTGGATTGCGACCAGGCTTCCTCGGGAGCTGCCTGCTTCGCGACCTGCACAAGCGATACGGAAGCTCAGTAAAGCTGTACTCGTCGTCTCGGACACGCCTGCGCCATGCAGAGCACTGGGACTGGATTCAATCAGATATCACCTCGCCCTCGTCGATCGACTCTGCTCTGCGCGCAACAGGAGCGAAGACAGTCTTTTTAGCAGCTACATCGCATTTCGACAGTGCTAAAGAAGCTGCATGGAAAGTCAATGTCCATGGTACTCGAGCCGCCGTCGATGCATGTCTCGCAGCTGGAGTAAAGAAACTCATCTTCACTAGTAGCACAGCTGCTATTTTCTCTGGGAAGCACATCATAAACGCCGATGAAACCTATCCTACTGTTTCGGAAGACGATGCCAAGTCCGTCTATGGCGCTAGCAAAGCTGTCGGCGAGCGAGTCGTCATTGACGCGAATGGCAAGAATGGAATGTATACTTGTGCTATTCGGCCTGCTAGCTTTACAGGGTGAGCTGGTCAACCCCTGCTATTCTGACGTGTGTATTGTATACTAATGTGTGAATAATTCTTCCTTCTCCTAGACCCGGAGACACTACGGTCATCCCTCAAGGATTAGATGTAATGAAGCACGGCCAAGCAGTCTTTCAAGTAGGAGACAACTCCGCTCAATGCGATTGGGACCACGTCGACAATGTAACCTACGGACACATTTTAGCGTACGAGAAACTGCTAGACCCAAACGACCCAAATCAACCTGGTCCGGCAGCTGGCCAAATTTTCAACATCACAGGCTGTGAACCATGGCCATTATGGACGTACTTTCAAAGGATGTGGTTCGAATATAATGGTTATAAGCAGCCCTTCAAGATTGTAATACCATATTGGCTAGCTTACGCAATGGCTATAGTGACTGTATTCTTCCAAGACTTGTTCGGTCTGAAGAGAAGTGGCTTGACGCCTCATACTGTAATCTATGCCACAGCTTGGAGAACGCACAATTGCGATAAGGCGAGGAAATTGTTGGGGTATGAACCGGTCATCAGTACGGAAGAAGGACTAGTACAGGGCGTGAATTGGTACAAGGAAGAGGAACAGCGGATACTGCAGGAGCAAAAGCTGGGGAAAATTAAATGAGCATACAGCATTTTGTCGTGAATCGTCAGTCAGTGGGCAAGCAGCAGTGTAGTGCATTTCAACTATCAGCAAGGGAACAGTCGTTTGATGGTCAATAATAGCAGCATCCGGACCCCTCTTGTGGGGGTTTATGAATTTCGAACGCTTGCTCGTCCATATTGCAAGAATGCTAACGGGTTCTACTCTCTATGACAAACCTATCACCGATATGCATGTGATTATAAAGAATGCCAAACCAGCTAATTTACCTGCTTGACCAATGCAACAGCTACACAAATGTCATCTACTTTTCCACCTTTATAAATCATTTTATTCCTCTTAGCCTCCAATTCAAACGGGCTTTGTTTATCCTTTTTCTCGCTACATAACTTAGCATAACTAACTAAAGAATCTGCAATTTTATCCGCATACTGTTGTTCAAATCCGTCTCCTACATTGTATTCTTTTTGATCTCGTAACCTTTGTAACAATACTTCCACTTCTCGCATGAACACATTATCGCCAAACCCATCTGTGAAAGCTATAATTATATCACCATCTTGTAATTGGGTTTCGAATAGATCTGCTTGGTTGGCCTCGTCCACTATGCTTCTTGGATCACCGTGCATTGATGGCGGGAGCTTGCTTAACTGGAAGGGACAATTGAAGTAGTGCTGTTGTGGTGGTTGCTGATGTACGACCTTGTCTGACCGGACAATTGCAAATGAAGAGTCTCCCAAGCTAAAAGACGGGAAAGCTAGTCAGTTTGCCTGAAAGAAATCTTCTAAGCTTGAATAATGCTTACTTCGCCGCCCTCATTGTGCCTTGGTGCCCATCTAACGTGACTATTGTAGCTGTACTCGAGCCTGCAGTTCATACCAGAGAGTCAGAATGCGAGTCCAAGCTATTTATCTGCACGTAACTTACCGGCCACGACCTCCTTATCTTGCATGACGGCATCATAAGCCGACCTGAGAATATCATGAGGGTATACCGGACTTCCAACTTCTTGATCTCCTGATTTGGTAGCTTCGGCTCGAAGGTCATCCGTCGTCTTTTGTGCATAGTACATCAATGCTTGACTGAACACGCCAGGATCAACACCTGATTCTGACCATCCTCCGACACCTGTTGTCGAATAACGGCACATCAGTATGATGCACGTTCATAAAGTAATGAGCCATGTATAGACATACCATCTGCAACACCAAAAGCAGCATTATGACTGGCCAACCCAATTGAGGCACTCTCTTTGTTGACAATATTATCCAAGAAGAAAAAGTCATCACCAGCATCATGCTCTCTATTCTTGCCTTTACCTTTCCAATCTCTCCCATACTTGTTCAACTGTGAATCTCTCCATAATTTTACAGGTGAATTAGGGGAGAAGGTGAAAGAGTATGAGCTTGGATCATCTGGATGTGCTGGTTTGCCTAAGAATGAGACTGAGAGTAGGAATTGAAAGATGGGTGAAGTAGTCCCGCTGCTGCCGCTGCTGACGGACGCTTCTGTCGGAGGCGTGCTCGCGGATGCACCAGACGAGGACGAGGAACTTGAAGAGTTGGACGCGAAGGTCGTATCACTGCCATTGCTCTCTTCGCTTGTTGTCGAGTAGCTTCTCTGGAGGTTGCTGCCGGTCGTCCGCCTGCTCACTGTTTGCAGCTGCCGGCGAGCCTGTACTTCCGCGAGCAGCACACTGCGAAGAGTCGAAGAGCCTGCTGCTGCCGTGGTTCGTCTGCCTGCGCACGCTGCGACCGAGAAAAGCGACACATCGATGGGCAGCGCAAGTGTCGAGAACATATTGTCGATGATGCAGTTGGACGGACAGGAAGCAAGGTAGACAAGAAAGAGCAGAGTGGAAAGCAAGTAGAATTGCAGTCACGCCGAAGAGAAGAAAGCAAGTAGCAAAGCAGACAACATAAGGTAATCATACCGGCAACTTTATAGCTTTACCAAGGATTACTTCGCTGATGCATCAAAACGTGAAAGAAGTTACATTGCATTGATTTACCGCACGTGCAATTTATCACAGGTCAGGAGCTCCAAAAGCTACAGACGTTGAAGGAAGTGGGCAATGACACAGCCAAACGCAGGTAAGACATAGTCGAAGGTAGGCGATTGAGGAGGATGTCAGATCCGATGCTCCTGGTGGGCCACAGTCAGACAACAGCAACTTACCGGCTTTGCGGCGATACGTAGCCTGGTCTCGGAGCCATTGTCTGTAGCCTTTCATCGAGCCAATCTTCTCACCGTAGTAGTCAGGTACCTGAAAGAGTTTGAGTGAAACACGACGAGCTGCCGTCAACCCTTGCCAAAGCGGAGGCAAGTGGCGTTTATGCAAACTCACTGGATTGTTCACACTCTGTCTGCTTGGGTCCACGCGCTTATTCTTGATGTGGTTCAGGAATACATTATCCATCACTTCGACTCTGCCGAGTACCTTTCTGTGCGCTAATCGCCATAACGCATTGCCGAGTATAGGTCCAGAGAGCCAGCCGACACCAACGCATCCGATAATGGCGATAGAGTCTGCAAACGGGTTGGCATAAGCTCAAGATATCGATATGATTGTATAGAAGACGGCACTCACAGACCCAAATTGGTTCCACACCGAAGATTAATTCATTTGGATTCGATTGTAGATTAGCGAAATAGCCTGTGTGTGCGTATAGATCGATTCAGCGCTTTTCAACCGTCCAGAGAGACAAAGCCATCAGCGCACCTCCTCCAATCATTACACCAGCCAGAGTTGTAGGGATAGCAGCTACAGTGCCCCAGACTCTTCGGCTCTTGCGTAGCCTGAAGTACTCTGCCCACGGCATGGAGGCATTAGGTGAAGCTGTAGAGCCTGGCGGAGGGACGGAAGTGGATGCGAAACGTGCTCTGGAGAATTGCATGGACGCTCTTGAGACTACCGAGCTGCATGTCGCTTGCTTTGCGGGACCAGATTGTCGGACAGTGTGGAGCCTTGCTCTCGTCATGGTTGAAAAGTGCGAAGGCAGCACTGGGCTACGGCCGGAAGCATGGGCCGACATGCGCAGGCACAGCATGCCTGACTGGAAGGGTGCGGTGTTCATGATGAGTGTCGAGTGTCGTTCTTGCTTGTTCGAGTTGCAAGCTGGTCAACCGCGTCGGAGCAGCTGCTTGCCCTCGTCGTCCAGCTTGATCCGGTCTTTCTGCTTCATCCAACTGCTCGAATATCATTCTCTGCGAGCTGGACACACACGCTGCATGCCATAGCGCCCACTCTGCTCTTCTAGGCTTCAGTGTGGTCCTGCTTCGACGAGCATCTGTTTACACCTTGTGGCAAACCGTCTAACCTTGGACATGGCATCGAGATTATGACCCATCAGTGCTATTGAGCGAAGAAGTCTGCTCTATGCGCAAGATATAGGTATATGAAGACATTCTGGCTCCAGAACCTCACCTCAATTGGCGGTCTCAGCTGCGTTGGAGACACCAACATTCTCGAAGCACTCGGATCTGGATAAGCTATATACTAGCATTGCCATGCTAGCCAAACTCCCCGACTACTTCATTTCTCATCCCACCATACCGACGAAAGAAACTTGCAAAGCTTGCTTATCTCATCTTCAGGTCAAGAAGCAAGACATTCAAAATGATAAATGTATGAAAGAATCGCAGAGACAGAAAGAGCTATTGAAGAAAGATGGTCAGAGTAGGCGATTTCCATCGTATGGTCTGACCACATTATCTACTGATACTTTTGTTTCACCGACAGTCAAGAGACTCTACTGGCGAAAGGGCACAAGAGCAGAACGCGTTCGCCATTTAGCGAACTGCGCTCATCAAACGCGTCGAGTTCGAGAAGAAGCTCAACTGGAACGTAGCAAGAAAGGGAGCTCCGAAACTCCCGCTGCTGAAGATGATGGACCGGGACCAATGTCTCATTTCAAAGCTGCGCGCGACAACCCTCGTCCCCGAGCCACTCTTAGACCGAGCGCACGTCCATCCAGGGCATCTTCAAGCACAACCACATCGTATCAAGAAGATAGCGATGATGAAGCCTTCGAAGAAATGATAGCTACTGGTGAACATGCAAGATACCTTGAAGATTTAAAGGTCGAACAGCAACGAGCTGAAAAGAGAGCAAGACGTGAACAGCTCGAAGCAGAGCAGAGGAGGAAAGGTAGCAGAACAGATGTAGATGAAGATGAAGATGAAGGTCCCGAGTATGTTGTATTTGTCGTGCAGATGGGCTTGACACTGTTCAGTGCTGATACAGCGATTCGAATTACAGCTATAGCGTATACTTCAGCAAATCCAGAAGCGCATCGCCCTTATAAGCGCATATTCGGGAGTGAAAGAGGTATCAAGTCCTCAATAGCATACTTTGACCCGGCGTGACCAAGAGCCAACGCTTGTTGTTATCATTGTTGTTGTTCTGAATCATATGACATGTTAGTCGTACGCCTCTGTAACTTTGCTCCGCCGGTCACGGCCGGAATGCCTTGCCGTGTTCAGTTCTGGTTTCCTTATCATTCGCCCTAATAAGCGAGGCAATGTAGTAGAATTAAATAGATTTGCCCATCAAAGCAGCCTTCTCTTCTTCGAGGTAGCTCAGACCTTGACTAATACAACACGACTAGAACAATCGTAAACATCCAAGTGAAGACACATTGCTCACTGGCCTGAGGGCCTTCTATATGGTGACTTTTTGCAGACGACCTCTGGTAAGTCATCGAGGCATAGCCGAATTCGCTCTTGAGCTCGAAGTCACGCTGCTGGCGCGAGAGGCAGCTCCCGACTTGCGTTTCTGCATGAATAGAAGCAGATAGAATTAGAATCACCCGGCTGCGACAACGAAGAATCAGTTCTCAAACTCACCTTCGATGGAGGAGGAGCAGAACCAGCATCGCTTCCAGCATCTCCATTTTCTCTCTTTTTAACAACAGGCTTGCTTTCATCCCCATTTTCTCCCTTTTTACGTCCACGAGCTTTACGGGCAGGATCGGTAGCAGCCTGTTCTGGAGCGTGTTCTTTCTGAACCAGCGAGATGAGGGTCGAACATCGTCTGCCAATTTCGATGGGTGTACGTGACTTGATGAACCAGTCGAAGCGGAACATAGGCCATTCAAGAATCTCTTTCTTGATCTTCTCATAGACATCATCGCTGCCAACACCGTGACGAGCCAAGGCGCAAACGAGGAAGCGATCTTCTTCATCGCTATACGCACGAGGGCGCGAAGACAGTGGATGCGTGATTGACAGCTGCTGGAGGGGATATTTGTACTTTGCCACT
The DNA here is from genome assembly GCA_022835595.1 of Cystobasidium ongulense. Lineage (NCBI taxonomy): Eukaryota > Fungi > Basidiomycota > Cystobasidiomycetes > Cystobasidiales > Cystobasidiaceae > Cystobasidium > Cystobasidium ongulense. Next base: position 242,445 of record BQUP01000009.1, on the reverse strand, counting down.
GTATCGCGGAGTAGCTGAGTAAGGCGCTCATTCTTGGCATGCTGCTTCTCGGACTCTAGGATCTTATTAATCTGACGTTCCCAGTCGTCAATCTCCTTGTATCGCTCCCAGAAGACTTCAGAGTATCTCTTTACGTCTTCGGCAGTCTTATTCGTGCCGATCTCAGTAGCAATAGCTTCGAAATTGTCCCGACCGAACTTCTCACAGCCTCGAATGAAGCCCTGATATTCACGCTTGTGCCAATCGTTGAAGCCTTCTTTCATAAGCTCTTCCTTCTCGGCTTGCTCTTCTTCGGTCAAAGGTTCAGCTTGGTCAATTTCCGCTTGCTCTTCAGCTCGCTCGGTTTCAGCGTCATCTGACATCTTCTTTGGATCTGGGGCAGGCACGATGTAGCCTTGCAATTTCTAAGTATCATACAGGTTAGGTCAGTACATATTTTTTTCAGAAGTCTGGCGGCGTCAACTCACCTTGTTATAATTGGCTTCCAATTCTTGAAGCTCAAGCAAGCGAGGTGGGAAAAATTGCCAGTCGCCACTGGAAGATACAGGTCAGTCCGATACACCATTCCTAGCGTAGCGGGATGAGGTACTTACACTTGACCCTTCAAGCGCAGTTGCCGTGGCCTTCGCTGTTGTACTTGCCTGGCGGCACCGTTGGCCCAAGGGTTCGCCTTGCGCTCTCGTTTGGTAGGCTCAATCCAGATCAGCCCTTGCTGTTTCCGCTTGACCGTCTCACCCTCCCATACATTCGTAGCAGGCAACTCAGACTTGAAGCTGTGCAGATCATCGAAAGCGACATTGGCATATTTGGCATTCAGTTCAGCTGTCTTTGCTTCACCTCGCTTGATGATTTCGTCAATATCGTCTTTGATTTCCATATCTTCCTTTCCGCTAATGATCTTTTGAGCACCGTGCTGAATCATTTCTACCAGGTCTCCCTTTTCCGGTCCTGTGAGAATATCATACGATCAATCAGCTTTCGCACACGCTTCCTCGAATCTGGCAAGAGCGCACCTTTGCTTGTACCAGATGTACGGCCCTGTTGAATGACCAGTTGATCAAGACGCAGTTTTTGTGCCGCTCTCTCTAGGACTTTCTCCTCAACAGCGTCCTGTGAACATAAGTCAGAAAAGCAAATTCACACGAATCGAGATTGTTCGCGGCTTACTTCAGTGATGAAACGGAAGACGTAGACCTGTTTCTTCTGTCCGATTCTATGAGCTCGATCCATAGCTTGCAAATCAGCTTGAGGATTCCAATCACTGTCATACAAGACGACGACATCGGCAGTTGTGAGATTGATTCCCAGACCACCAGCTCGGGTCGTCAGAAGGAAAATAAACTTTTCGGAATCTGGTTTGTTGTAATCATCGATGGCAGCGATACGATCTTCGTGACTTGTTTGTCCGTCGATACGGCAGTATTCTGATGGGCATAGTACACGATTTAGTAAGACTTTTCATGGGGCTTTATCTGGCTAAAAACTTACGATAATCGCGGAACATGCAGTAATCCTCTAGGATGTCCAACACACGACTCATCTGCGAGAAGATGAGAACACGAGATCCCTTCTCCTTCATCGATTTGAGGAGCTTGTCGAGGACTTGCATTTTACCGGCGTTGTCGACAAGATGCTCGTCCGTCGTGTATGGTGGACCAGGTTCAGCGCCATCGAAAAGATATGGATGATTGCAGCATTTCCTGAGCTGCATGACGATATTGAGTAAACGGGTCTTGCCTTCCTTCTTGCTCGTCATACCATTGACAGCGTCAATATCTCTTTCCAAAAGGGATTTGTACCACTTTCTCTGCATGGGTGTCATACCGACATATACATTGATCTCTTTCTTTGGTAGCAGTGATTTTTCAACGTCGATTTTAACGCGACGAAGTAAGAAAGGTCGAAGCACCTTATGCAACTGTTTCACAACTGCATCCTTGTCTTCTTCGCCATCCTTTCCAGTAGCAGCTGATCCCGAAGTCAAGGACATCGACTTCTGATCTTCAGCATCGGCTTCATCAATATGCTTTCCACCAGTCTTGTCCCCGAACCAAGCATCGAAATCAGCAACGTCCGAAAAGACATCGGGTAAAAGGAAATTGAGAAGAGCCCAGAGTTCGTGAAGATTGTTTTGTAGAGGTGTACCAGTAATGAGGAGACGAGCTCGAGAATCGAAGACTCGGACAACTTGAGACAGGATGGAATTGACGTTCTTGATACGATGCGCTTCATCAATGATGATGTACTCCCAGGAAAGCTTCTTGAGTGATGCTTTTTCAAGCTGGCAGATCTCGTATGAAGTGATACACACATCAAAGTCTTGCGTAAGAATGGTTTCTTGACAGATGCGAGCCTGTGTTACATAGCAGTGGTGTAAGTACCGCCTCGCCGGAACAGATTTTGTCCAGAAACTTACCCTCTCCTGCTTCTCGCCTCGAAGGATGAAAGTCTTGAAACCTGGAACCCAGTGTGCGAACTCTCGTTGCCAGTTGTCAAGCGTAGACTTTGGCACAACTACGAGATGCGGTCCTGGAATATTGCGGTAGTATTTGAGGTAGCCGAGGAAAGAGATGGTCTGTAGTGTTTTACCAAGTCCCTGTATACGTTCAAGATAGCAAAGCCTGGTGAGTAAGCTATATAATGTGGGCTTGAATTAGGTGTGCGCACCATCTCGTCTGCCAGGATACCGTTGATACCATTGTGGTACAAGCTGATCATCCAGTTGAGACCCTGGACTTGATAGTCTCTCATAGTGCCACCTTTAACGTCTGTGAACAGGGGCAGCATATAACAAGTCAGTCATCTCTAATGAAGCATTTCCTATTCCCAGTCAAAGCGGGCCATAACTTACAAGCTGGCGATTCGGTAAAGACGAAAGTATCATCCTCGTTGTCTTCTTCAGCTACCAATTCAGCATCTTCTTGCTTTTCTGATTTTCTAGTACGCGCATTGCCTTTTTTCCCTCCTTTGCCATTCTTTTTAGTTGCTAGTGCTTTCTCAGATTCCTCCAAAAGATTCGCAAACTCTTGATCTCTTCCTTTCTATGTAAGCATTTACAGAGAGATGCTGTCAACTGCAGGCTCGTTGCAAGTAAGTCTCGAAAGTTCAGTCGCCACCCACCTTGAGATCGATAAAATGTCGGAAGAGATCAGTCTGGCCGAGTAGATAGGAGAAACGCTTGATAGAGTCGGCGGCCTATAGAGCAAAAGCGTGTGAGTTGTGTCTCTCCCTTGTCGCCCTTGTCAAGCAGTCACCGCACCTTTTTCGAATGCACGCTCTCTTTGTGTTTTCCGAGGTTGCTCTTCTGCTCACGTTTTTGTTCCTGTGGTGCATGACACGCAACAAGAGATGCGGGAAAGCAAGACAAACAGAGATAGCACTGCATTAGGATTTGGATCACACACGTGGAATGCAATCCTCCACCCACCTTCTTTGCGCTTCTTTGAGCAGCTTTGAGCTTCTTCTCGGCTGCCTTCTCTTGCTGCCTAACGGTCATCTTCTTGCCTGGTGTTCCGGGACCTGCAGAGGCATCCTCGTCATGCTCTTCATCTTCTTCATCTTCCTGGTCATCTTCGCCCTCGTCACTGCCGCTATCTTGCTTATCCTCCTCCTCGTCGACTTCGTCGGCCATTGTCGAGTTGACGAGCTTGCTTGGACCAGGAGGTGCAACAGAGGTCTGCATTGCGTGGCCATGTGTGAAGATTCGCATTGGATGGTGAGCATAGGAGGGAGACAGTAGAGCATGTCTGTCAGCGCAATGTCTTCCTATCGCATGCCTTGTCTAGACAATACAGTCTCGCCAAAGCGTGTAGGCGCTTCCAACTCACCTGCCGAGATGGCGCAGCAGAGACGTTGCGTGAGTCGTCCAGGACCACGTCGCTTAGGACATCGTCGTCTCGCCCAGCAGCGTCTCCTCCATTCGCGCTGCCCGTCTTCGAGGGCACCTTCAAGAGGTCAGCCTAAACAAGCGCGTAGATTGCAGCGGAACGCGAAGCACGCCGGGCGCGAGAGGGTGAAGATGGAGAGCAGAGCGTCAGTAAGCTGTATTAAAGTGATGGTGTGTACTGACCATCTGCACTCACACTCATTCTGGCACTTCAAGACGGTGCGCGTGGAATGCTCAGCAATTGTTGCTGAATTGAACAGAAGCCAAAGACAATCGAGCGAAAAAGAATCAGCTTTGAAAGGCAGCTTTCTGCTTTTGGACGACTGGACGCGCGAAATGAGCATGCACAAGCATAGGCACTCCACCGCTGCTCAAACCTGTCGCGCCTTGCGGCCTTCGCTAAAGCCATCATCGGCGCAATATTAATAAATCCACTCGCAAAAGCGTCAAGTGTGGCTGCAAGCGATGATGAACGGCGAAGCAAGAGGCAAACTTCGATGAACAGCACGGCCATATGTGTGTATATGACATGCACCCTACAGCTCATACGCGCGCAACTACTGCCAGGCCTCGGTGACACGCCGACTTGAGCTGAGAAATCCTGCTAGATGCAGCGAGAGCACAGCATCAGGGCGTGGAGATGGATGAATTCCGCCAGCACAGCAGCTGCACGACCTTCAACCTTGCCCAGGCATCTACTGCTTTGATCCTGTATCAAACGAGGATACCCTTTTCAAACGCACACGCACACTCGACGGGACCCGGACTTTGATAGGCCCGGCTTCTCTCAACTACTGCTCAGCCCACCTGGCAATCCAGAGCAAACAAGATGCACCGTCTCCCATCAGTGAAGGCGTCTGCTTGCGTCTACTTACTGTGTCTGTTGATTGGCACCTTGCCGGTCGAAGCTAGTATCAGCACCGAAGATGCGCGCAATTACTACGACACTGCTATGCTATTAAAACCAGAGTATCGATTCGCCATAGTCTGCGTGATCATCCTTGCTGCAATCGGTGCCCTAACGGTCATATAACTACCGATTATGTGCTGGCGCAGGCATCGGCGCAGAAAGCGAGAGAACGAAAAGCTTGCTGGCGATCAAAGCTGGCAAGCCAATTGAAGTCTGGATTGGACAGCTGGAGACAGCCACAAACCTGGGCTCTTATCCCGGCCCAAATAAGCCGTGTAAGCCCCACTCTCAGCTCCAGGTCAAAGTTGGCCATCGCTGACGATTTCCGGTAGCAACGCAACGCACACCAGAAGCGATCAATTGCGACCACAACTGCCATGTCACATCTACCCAATAGGACAGAATGGGTTATCTTCGGCTGAGATGAGCCTGGTCTCGCCAGCCCTGCCGGTCACAAGCCTTTTGGGACGGCATCGGGCAACCGCGCCCTTTCTTCCGGTCCATTACTCAACCGATAGGTGTCCCGTTGCCATGACCACTCTTTCTCTTGCTCTCTTCTCTCTACAGGTCAAAGCAATACATGCGCAAAACCACATTCCACACTTTGCAAACACACTTATTCGGTGCAAGACCGTTGCCTCCTGCTCAAAACTCTAATTCGCCCACAATGACGATGTATACTGAACGCTCGGGCTGGATTGCGGTTGGTGCCATAGTGGGCGCTTTAGTGATGGGCGTCTCGGTATGCTGTTACGGGGAATGGCGTACTAGACGAAAGCTCAAGCGTGAAGGTGGGGCCGAAGCAATGCAATCACGGGCCCCGCAGCAAGTATTACACACCTACCTTCGAGTCGGGCAGACCCAAAGTGCTATGTGGCTAGCAAGACTTCATCCAGGTAAGTTCTGGCTGCCATTTTCTACTTGAAGGATCGTTGAGCAACGCTTCCTTCCCTTTACAGTCTTTGACAATTATACGATTCCATCGGAATTGACTTCCGTGATTTTTCCTTATCTCTCCCACGAACGTTCATACAATACCATCCCTTATACTACCTTTCGCCCAATACTAAGCCTTTTTGTCTTGCGTTGTGACTGTTTACGCGTTTCTCAGCGTCAGTCGTCATAGTAATTCTGAATCGGCTATGTCTCATTCCTGATTGAGTCGGCGTAGGATCGAAACACTACATTCTGTCTTCACTGCTAAATGCTATGCATATGACGGTACTGGCGTGTACTAATGCATCAGGTCACGTTATACGCTGGAGTGACGACAACACTATATTGATGGGCTGTCATATTGATAGTGAAGGACCTGCACAAAATCGGTCCGCCGACAAGTTCCTGATCTTTAGTCAGGTTTTTCACCCATGTCGGACAGTGAGAAGTTGTGTCCTGTGCAACGCTGTGCAATGGGAAGGAGTGCTGAAAGGATCTGCTCCGGCCCAACAGGGAGCACGAACTCGGCTACTTGACACAACGATGCTGTGCAAAAGGGTCTGCTCCGGCCCAACATGGAGCACAAACTCGGCTACTTGACACAACGATGCTGTGCGGAAAGTCGGCTATTCAACACATTCGTCGGTAATTTGTCTGCAACAATGGCAAAGTGCATTTTCCACGCTCTCAAGCTTCAGGACGCCGGCAGCATTTCCTGGACAGGTAGGCCTCAAAGGCTTGGCCATGGGGTACTCTGAAAGTCATTTGGTAAATCAAGCACACTTGTTTATGCATGCTGACACTTCTTTACTCTGAAGAACAATCTCTTCTCGTGCTGCACCCTCTTTTGAAGTCCACTTTCTCATTGCGTAGCTTTAAGGGCTAGC